>JAQGAF010000629.1:0-45288 GCA_034687865.1 Kryphioiulus occultus | reverse complement strand
ATGTCTATTTCAAAATGAATTTTAGAAATACTACAAGTTACAAGTTAGGAACTATGGGTAAGAAAAGGTAATGGTAACAATTGACACTAGTTAATGACACCTGAGCAATAACAATGATAAATAACAAGTGATATTAAATGAACCATTAATACCAATTGCTGTCATTAAACCTATTGATTGAAGTGTTAAACAATTCCAATTTCCATTTCCATTTAACCAATTGATGTCAATTAATTTAACCAATTGATATTTTTACTTCGGTAGAGCAGTCGTCCGCTAGGGAACCCCTCGTTTTGCAAAACCCAAATCCAACCTCTTTTCTAAAAAAAAATTCAAATAAATCCGAAAAATCTGCAAAAATCGAAAAACCTGGCAATTTAAGCTTGAAACACGGGCGTTGATGGGTCAAACCCAGTGGGCCTGGATTTGGGCGACCAGAAATCAGGTGGTCAGCGCAGGTGGGTGAGCTGACGTCCCCTCGGACCCCGTCCCCGTGCCATTGACGCGGGGAACGGGTCAGCGCTTGACCCCGGCCAGCGCACCTGACTGAGGGGGTGGCTGGGGCGATTAGCAACACCCCTGACCCCCCTTTTTTGGCGATTTTTTTGGCTGACCACCTGTTTTCCCATCGCTGAGGCTGGCACCCCACACACGGGCAGCCAGACACGCTGGCGCCGAAAGGCTATCAAACCCTTGTTAAGGCACACGGGGCCCTTTCAGCGTCTTTGGCTGCCTGGGGTGAAGCCCAATGGCGTGCAGGTGCGGCAGGGGGCGCTGATTGAGATCCGAACCGTTGCCACGGCAACCGACGACATGGCGCCAGCGACCACGCCCCCGAGCTCCGCCCCCTTTCGCCTCGCATTCCAAGGCTCGGATTTGCATTTTTTGGACGCTTTTTTGCTGCGATCGATTTGTTGACCTCTGACCCGGTCGGAGGCGAAGCTCGAAGGATGGAAATTCAATACTCATACGTTGGAGCGGAGTGTCTACTGCTAATGGTATGAAATTCAGGTCATGGAAGTCATGGAAAAGTCATCAAATTGACGGGAAAGTCATGAAATTTACAACATGGTCGTGGAAGTTTTGTCTTTTCAATGTTTCACAAAGTAAAAATTCCCTCACTAAGGCCACAATGTTTCACTCTCTTTTATTGTAGAAATATTCAGGGCGGCCATATTCATTGCAAAAATGCCCTCATTGCAAAGAAACTGACTTTTAATTATAATTGCAATCCTGACAGTTTTTCATACATGTATATACTTGTACAGGTTGATTGGTCATGGCAGTCATGTAAAAGTATGAAATTTACATTAGGGTCATGGAAAAGTCATAAAATGTACGACATGGTCATGGAATTTTTGTTTTTTCAATGTTTCACAAAATGCAAATTTGGGATTTAATTCTTCATTTGTCACCTGTTTCCGCAAAAAAAAATTGCCTACGGCGTGTTTTTGGCCAATAATCATGTTTCCACAGTAGTAATGTTTCTGAAAATCGCTATTTATTGATGACATACAATGTAGTACCAAACCAAGTATAGGCACCCTGTGGGTGAACTCAATTCCTATTCGATTTTTGCAAAGCTTGGTGTTTAATAGAAAGTTGAAAGTTGGTGTGGAAAATTTGGGGGTTTTGTAAATGGGAAGTAAACGCGTTGCGAACTGTTTAGCAGTTTTCTGAAAAACCAGATATGGCGGAAGGGTACAAAAGTCATAAGTATAGTTTGAGATAACTAGTACAAAATTGGATAATTAATAACTTGAGCCTGATTATCCGATGTATGGAGGTTGGTTGGCACGATAGGAAGCTATAAACAGGTGCTGTAATTATGGACTGGCATGGCTCCAATTAATGGTGATAGTAATCAGTATACTAATTGAAGGTTGGGTAGGAGTTGAATTGGATTGAATACTCGACAACATGCGAATCAATACATTATAATGTAAGTCACAAGACTAAGAAATACAGTGATAAGGGTATCATCGTCCCTCACATACACTGTACGTGAACATGATAATATTAAAATAATGTATACGAACCAAGGGTATTGAACAGTATTTTTGCGTGGAGTAAACCCCAATTTTTTTTCACAAAATCCAATTTTCTCAATTACTGCTATTGGGCAATCGTTAACATTTAGGAACTTATAACCAAAAATGTTAATGTCAATGGACAGTATTCGTGCCACATATAAAAACCCCATTTTCTTTTAATACCGGTTAGAAATTTTACGAAAAAGAACACAAATACATGTACATGTACCTGTACATTAAATTTACAAAAATCCAATGTTCTCATTTACTGCTATTGGGAAATGGCTAACTTGTTGAAGCGTCGATAAACAAAAAGTATAAAACATTGAAATGTACATGTGCTGTACATGTTTGCCAAATTTTCGAATGTGCATGTACTGTATATTGAAAAGTTCGAATGTACATGCACTGTATGTGCAAAAGTTCGAATGTCCATGTACAGTATTGCATGTGCAAAAGCTCGAATGTACACGTACTGTACGTCAACAAGTTTGAATGTACAGGTATTGAATGTGCAAAAGTTCGAATGTACACGTACTATACGTCAACAAGTTTGAATGTACAGGTACTGGATGTGCAAAAGTTTGAATGTCCATGTATTGCATGTGCAAAAGTTCGAATGTACACGTACTGTACGTCAACAAGTTCGAATGTACACGTACTGTACGTCAACAAGTTCGAATGTACACGTAACTGTATGTGCAAAAGTTCGAAATTCGAATGTACACGTACTGTATTTGCAAAAATTTGAATTTCGAATGTACTGTACATGTACTGCATGTTCAAATGTTAAACATGCAGAGGGTAAGTTAGACACTCGTGTTTTTCCTAAACTCTGACGCCGCAGTCGCACCGGTCAGCCGGTGGCGCCCCCGGCCCCCGGTTCACACGGGGTCGGAGGTCACGGTCCCAACATATGGCCAAAAGTCGAGTACGTATCAGGGGTGGCGATCGAATGCAAAAAAAATCCAGCTGCGCCAGAGCAGAACAGAGACAATATGCTCAGCGTGGGAAAAAGCCAAAAAGCGCAGGCCGCGCCCCCAGCCTAACGAGGGGCGGGGACAGCGCCCCCATTGGCCGCGAGGGGTGCGGGCGTGCATAAAGGCGGGCGCGCAACGCCCAGCAACGCCATTGATCGCTGAGCTGTGCTGAGGTGCGGACGTGCTTTGCTCTCTCTGGATTTTAAGCGCAAAAACCTCGCTTCAGGATTTTTTATCCCGTGTTTTGGTGCCGTGATATCACACCAGGATTACCGATTTACGAACGACCATGAAGGCCCAAATCAGCGAAACTGCAGCCCTTCTCAGCGCCACCAAGACGGTCCTAGGGCTCTCTGAGTCAGGACGCGTGGGCAAGGCAAAGGGCCACGGCCCAAACCCATCCGTCACGGAGGAGATGCAGGCCTACTTCTCCAAACTCAAGGACCTTGTGCCCTTCATGCCACGCAACCGCAAACTGTCCAAGCTGGAGATCATCCAGTACGTGATCGACTACATCTGCGACCTGCAACTGGCCCTAGAGGTCCATCCTGGGGCCCAAAGGGCGAGCCAGTCCCCAGTCAACAGGCAGCCCCTTGGCGTCATCGCAAACGTGCCCTCCAATACGACCCTTACGAACACATGCGCCGCACAAGAGGTACGTAAATCGAGTTTTTGATGTTGGGTCCCAACTCAGATGCCACCAAGGGCCCCGGTCACATATTCGAAAATTGGAACATTTGCAAATGGCCGCTAATTTTTGATTTCGATTAAACAAAAATGGGGTTTCCAATTTTGTTTGGGTTAAGTTGGTTTTGGAATGTTCCAATTATTACAAATTGTTGCCAGCTGTGTGGCAATTTTCCGTTTCTGAAAGTTGCGTAATGCGCTTTGAGACATGGCACTGCCAGCCTGCTGTATAGCAATTTTCAGTCACTCGAAGAAAAAAATGTAGCTAGTTATTATAGGAAAAATAACAGCGATTTTTTGTTCACTGTTCGAGCATTAACGACTTTTTGTCAGCTGTTAAAAATTAAAGCGATTTTTAGTAAAGTGGAAAAATGCAAATTTTATCTGTAAAGTAAAATAGCCAGCAATTTGTTATTTATTCAGATTTGTTAAAAATTAGCTTTTTTTCTTAACTGGAAAAAATAAAAAAGATTTTCTGTGGATTAGCAAAAATTAACTATTTTCTACTAACTAAAAAAGCATAACAATTTTGTTATTTATCCAAAAAGTGTAGCGATTTTGTTATTCATCTAAAAATATAGCGATTTTGTTATTTATCCTAAAAGTATGGAGGTTTTCTGGCGAAAATTAAACAATATTAATATTTTATTTATTTGTTATTTATGCTGACAAAAATGTAGCAATTTTCTGTTAATATTAAAAAGTATAGCAGTTTTTCGTTAATTTGAAATATTATGGCGATTTTCTGTTAAATCCATTAATTCTATAATACGTGTACTTTACCATATACTACCAAGTGCAACTCACAGCGAAGAATTTGGGTGTTTATTGGATTTTAACATGAAATTTTACGCTGCGTTTTAAATTGAACATGAAATTTTGCGCTATTCTGTAACAGCATTTTACCGTGAAAACGCCTTGCTGTATTTCAAAGTAAAAACTTGAGTCCTTATTGGATTTTGAAATGAAAACTTGGACCATTATTCGAATAATTAATAGTAGTTTAAAAAGTATTCGCTACAAATATTTCCAAACAAACTAAATGTCGACTGTGGCCTTTTGGTGCTGTGTGGGTTTTCTGAGAACTTGAATTTTGCTAATTTTTCACGCATTGGACGATTTCCTAATGGCGTTTTTTTCTTGCAGGCAAATCACGACAAATTACCCTCTCACTTGGAAGAAGTAAACACGAGGCCCGTTTCTTGTTAACACCGTTCAGTTGTTTTCCAGTCCAACTGGATTTACCAGTTTCTGCTAGTCCTAATTCCCCATTATGTGTAAGTATTAGATCAGTCGATGTCATCATACTCTCTGCCCCCTGTGCCATTCTGCGGATTGTCTAACAGGCCCTTCTTCACATTTCAGGTTTTTCGATTTGAGATTCGTTAATTCAACTCAAGCGTAGATCAGCCGGAAGACGGAAGTTGGTTTTCGTGTTATTTGGACGGCGAGGCAATGCATAGTATTATGGACATCGTCACCTCATTCCCGAAACGAACTCATTTCATCCCAAGCCCAGTGAACGTTCTAAGGACATGCCAGGACCAGGACTGCTTTTCGTCAAGCAATGGAAGCACTATCGAATGGCCCCATCTTTGATCTACTTAATTTCGCAACAACTCAAGGTTCCACAAGCCCAGTTTCAACACTCTAGAACGCTGGGAAATGCGGCTTTCATTTTAATTGCCTGTTAAAAGCCAACGTAAACAAATATTTCTTCCAAATTAACGAGAGATTTTACTTCTGGGCATGACAGCTGTAGAAGTTGGTCAAGACTAAGGTTTTGCCATTGCACGGTCAGTTATTCCGGGATTAAACTAACAGCGGTTATCACTGCTAGTGTTGATCTCCGGTTAACTTGTTCAAAGACCCGCAACTGACCTTAAGGCTTTCTTAACTGCAAAAATGTCTTTTACCATGATCGGGAAGTGACTATGGGCCCAAGCAGTCACCCGAACATCATCGGATCTGATTAGTGTCGAACTCCATTCGTTTCATTATGTCTGTGATTTCATTTTTTTGTGTATATTTCTGTACAAAGTGTACATTTTTGTATTCATCCTTCGTTTTAATCAGTTCTTTGTATATTTGCGTGATGAGATAACGAGGACATACCTCGAAACAATGTTTGCTGGACGTGGCCGGCATGCCGGCCTCGATCTTATGTATATGCGGTGGACGATAACCAAGTGTTCAAATAACAGTACAAGATGTCGTGTATCATTGTGAAAAAGATTTTAATGAATTTGGTCGCAAAGAGTAATTATTAAAAGATTTCTTTTTGAAAAGTTAATTTGGTTCTTATGTTATTGACTCGGTAGAAGTTGGTTGGTGGAGTTTAGTGCTTGAAAAGCAAAATGGCGCCCAAACGTTTAGCTTAAGCAGTTTCCAATCTCTGTAAAGACCATGTTCGTAGTGCTGTGGAAAGCATGATGTTTTCATGGGCATGTAAGAATGGCAGAAAAGAGCTTTAATAGGTGTTTGCTTCGCCCATGATTATCTCAATCCTTGTCAGATGTTTATCCCCGTGTTAAATGAGGTTTGAAATGGCATTCGTTGTTTAATGGGAAGCAAAAGACCATCTGATTTGGGATTTGACCAGCTGGGGCATTGAAGTTTTTTCCCAAATAGGGAGGATCGAACGTGTGAAAGCTTTCATTGAGCTGTCACGTATGGAAGACTCCAGATGGCGTTATTGAGGAAGACCTTGGCTCTATGAATAATAATATTAGCATTATGTGATGAGGGAGGATTTGCGGGGTGGGACAATTATGGACACAGGCCAGAAGGGCTGCCAGCGTTTAAATCCGTGTAACCTCTTACTGTGGGATGATAACCCACGGTGGCATTTCAACCAGAGCGGATAGGGACCTCTGAAATGTGGAGGAACATATAGGGGAACACTTTGATTTTTTGCCATATTTGCCAGCCATTCGTAGACTCCAGTATGAACTGGGGCTGGAATGGCACATCTGATATCTACAAATTCGAGGTATTCTACGATTCACAGTATGGAATTTACCCATTCTTAATTAATTTTCTGAAATTCGAATAATTTTTTATCTTATTTTCGAAATGTTTAATTTTTTAAAGAAAAGCATGTTAGCAAAAAAAATTGCATAAATATAATACATTTTCGATTTGTAATAAGAAATTTTCTATAATATAATTTAATTTTTTCTAAAGAAAACCACATTTTAAAGAGGAAATAAAACTGCAGAAATTTTCTAGTACCTACTAAGATATTTTCTTTAGTTCGTACTGAGAAATTTTCCGTATTTCGGACTAAGAAATTTTCTACAATTCGTTCTAACAAATGACGTCAAGTTTAATTTCGAATAATTTTCTTTCCTTATTTTGAAAAAAGATCAATATAAAATGTTTTATTAAAAAAAGAAAATCACTGCAAAAAAATTTTATAAACTATTGCTACGAAATTTTCTATATTTCAATTTAGAATAATATTCATTTGATCATTTTGAACAAAATCCTGCTAAGATATTTCATTTTTTTTAAAAGAAAACCACGTTAGCATTAGCTTCAAAAATATAGAAACTACAGAAGTCCAAAAAACACTGTAGTTATTGTGTTATTCGAATACAGTATACCGCAATTCTGCACTTTTCAGTTTGGCTTCAGTTTGACCACAAAACAGTTTCACTTTCAAAAATTTACTTTTTCAGCAGAATATTTTCTGTCGGGTAAGCCTCAGGGATACATTTGCAAAATTTACTCAGGTTCGTAATATTTTCTCAATACGGTCATTAGCATGACCATGTTGGACGAAAAAGAACTGCCGCGGACAGCCTTGCAGGGAAAGTGCTTTCTCCGTGACCAGGGGCATTAAACTGACCGATAAAATCGCCAAGTTGTGTGTCGTACTGGGTATTTCCTGGGGTATTAAATTTAAATTTTCCCGTTTCAAGCTAAATATGGAGGATTATCGAAAGAGGGGCAAACGCTGCCTAATCTAATACTAATACCCATTGCAATCCAGGTCATTTCAGCCTAGCATAGAGTTTTTAGGCCAAGTCATGATATAACAATTTGCTGGTGCGGCATCTAGCGCCGGCTATTTCCCCATACCTGGCTGTGCTCTTCACCCCCTGTCCTCATTTTGGGGAAGGCGTGCAGGTGGGCCTTCACTTACCCTCCTCTGTTTAGGCTTCCAATTTCCATTCACCTGATGCCTGGGCCAGGTGGGCTTCGACGTTACCTAAGCCCTTTTGGGCCCTTGCACAAAAACAACTCGATAGAAATAAATCCTTGTTAAGTTAAGGTAAGATAAGAGGGGCTTTGTTAAGGGCTTGGCCACAGGCCGCTAGGTGGCGCTGATGATTTCGTGGAAACTATCGTTTTTTGCAACGTCATATGGGGTAATAATAGGGAAGGAGATCGGAATCATGCGAAATGGCACAGTTTTAAATTTGCGTTAAAAATGTACTTGAGCCTGTAGCAGCTAGTCCAAAAACTACTGTATTTTTTAAGCCGTTGAACATGCAAAAGTGATTGCAATGTGGTTGCGAAACATTCAATTAAACTCAGTTCCCAACACATTAAATTGATTAGCACTGCAACTATACAACTACATGTAGATGTATAACCTACCTGAAATATATACAGGGTGTCCCATCATTGTGTGCGGGGCTAATGCCAAGCCCACGTGTGGAAAAAATGGTTGCAAAGTGGTTGCACAACATTCAATTAAACTCAGTTCCCAACACATTAAATTGATTAGCACTGCAGCTATGCAACTACGTGTACATGTAGATGTAAAACCAACCTGAAGAATACAGGGTGTCCCATCATTTAGTGCGGGGTTAATGCCAGGCCCTTGTGTGGAAAAATTGCAAAGTGGTTGCCAAACTGTTAGGATAATATTGATTACAACCACTTTGATTGCAGACTGGTTGCAAAGCAGATACTGATTTGTTAGCACTGCAACCATTTGTGCAACCAATCTGAAGTATACAGGGTGTCCGAAAAGTCATTTCACAACGTGGTCCAATCCTTTCGCATGGGGCCTTCGAATGGCATGTTCGTCTGTTTAGAACATATTTTATCAGTCGATTTCCAACCAAATTTTCTACTTTATTGGCATAAAATACCCAAAATTGGCAATCACTGCAGTTGGCTAACACAATAACCAAAATGACAAAGCTATCAACTTTATTGACCGAATATATCCAAAGATGGTAATCATTGCAGTTGGCGAATTAATGCAATAACCAAAATGACAAACCATGCAGTACGCCACCAATTTTCTATCAGAAGTTAATTGCTGTTTAGTTGAATTCATATTATATCAGTCGAATTCCAACCGAATTTTGTACTTTATTGACCGTATATACAGTACAGTTGGCTAATTCAATAACCAAATTGCCAATTTCCAATTATTATACATGCATCCAGGGTCATCAGTCATCACAGAGGTTTACGCATCACAGAAGCTCAGTTTACCAACAGTTATCACCAGTGGGCTCATGCGTTAAGCTTTTGAGCACACCCTGTGGCTCAAGGGTTGGACAGGGGCTGGCCATAAGGAACGGTCACTTATCATCTCGTCGGCATATTTCATAGAATCGTTTGTTTGGCCGGCCCCCTCTGGCGCTGGCCACTGTCCACCCGCCAGGTGTTCGGGACGCTCCTTTCTCCGCATCCGTTTGACATTGAGGACGTTTTCAATGCGATCTTTTTCGCCCATGCAACAAACTGAGAAAAAAAACCACAGTTTATTTTCAAGATGTTGCATCTGCGAGCTTGTTGCGCAACAACACTCTCCATTCCGCTATGTCGTGCTTCTCTCCTTGATGTGGTCAGCGCACGTGCAGGGAGAAAATGGAACAAACGCGGAATTTTAATGGGAATTCCCATTAAAAAACGCCCAGCAAACACGTGCGCGTGTTGACGCCTGCAGCGTCATCTAGCGTCCTGGCTGGGAGATGGCAACGTTAAACGCGCCTTAAATGGAATCAGCTTGCAGCTGCTGGTTGCAAAGAAATTCAGATGATTAAATTAGTTAATGTGGAATAATTGAACTTGTCGCTGGGGGCAACAGCTGGGGGCGGAACGAATTGGACTTTTGGAAAACAAATTTTGTAAATACACGCGCGTTTTGGCAGTCGAATGTCAACAATGATAACATTCACATGCGAAAATGTAAAAACATGGGATTTTATAAAATTTGATAAAAAAAATACGTGTGCATACCAAGTGTGCATAACTGACTCCCATTGCATTACTGCCATATTTACTAATTGCATTTCAAGTTCTATCGAATCAAAAAAAAAACGTTCTACGTTATCAGACAATATTTGGTAACGTACAGGTATTGATAACGTTGATTTCAGGATATTATGCTGAAATGTACAGTATTTCACAATAATTTATTTTCGTTTACAATTGATGCTGAAAAATGAAATGCAAAACGTGGCGTTCTATCAAGTTTGCAGTATTGACATTTACTGATTGCATTTCAAGTGAAGCTGAAAAATTAAACAACATGCTATTTTGTCAAATTTTAGAAAAAATGTGCTATGTTATGAAATATTTCTAAAGTATGCGACATTTCACAACCATTTCTTTGCAGTTTTATCCACGTTTAAGCTGACGGTTAAAAATCATGCCATTCTTTCAACAATGTTCGAATTCTACGTCGTCAAAAAAGGAGTATTTCTTAAATATGCAGTATTGACAATCATTTCTTTATAAATTGCATTGCTTCCAAATTGAATGATGCCTTTTCAAGTGATGCAGAAAAGTAAAAGTAAAAACATGCCATTTAATCCAATTTGACAGCATAATATTTTATGCCATGACATACTTTCCAAATATTTAACAAGCATTTCTTTGCAATCACTTCCATAGTTACCTTTAAAATGCTTTTAAATAGTACTTTTTGATGCCTTTTAAAGCGAAGCTGGAAGTCTTTTTTTTAAAAGATGCCATTTTATCTAAATAAAAACTAAATAAAACATTCCGTTATAACAACGTGTACATGTATATAACGTGAAATTTTTTAGTTAGCAATTCAACTGGTCACGTGTTCCAAAAAACATTTTTGTTATATTTGGTTGTTTATCATTTTATGCCAGTATTTTTGAAAACCTGGTGAATTTTAGTCCATGGATCTTTACAGTAATTTTTTTTATAATATTCAATGCCAAATTATATAATATCAGAATAAAAACTAAATAAAAAATTCCACGTTATAACTACATGTACGGTATATAACGTGGAATTTTTTATTTTGCAATTCAATTGGTCATGTGTTCTAAAAAACATTTGAGTTAAATTTGGTTGTTTGTCATTTTTTGCCAGTAATTATTTTTGAAAAGCTGGTGAATTTGTCCATGGATCTACAGGAAAATGATTTTTTTTAAATATTCAATGCGGGCGGATGAAAGAATGGCATGATGGACTTTTCAACCCCCTTAATTCCTACTTATTTATTTTTGGAGTTAGCTCAGTGTATGCATTGTTCTAATTGGCTGGTCCCGCATGTCCCTGGCGGTCGACCCGTGCTCTTATTTCTTATTATTTAAAAATTAAAACGGATGTACAACCTGCGTGTCCTCATCCCATTGTATTCAGATTGGGAGCTGGTGTGTGGCTTTGCACTGGCCATATTCTATTCCTACATGTATTTGATATTTCCATATATAGAACCCATTGTGTCCCGTCACGTGGGCCATTGTACTCGAGGGATTTCACAGCGAGGGGCATCCCACGAATAATATCAACCACGGGTCATCATCCAAAAGTTTGGCGAAATTATGCAAAATGTGCGGTTTTTGACGATGACCTCTCGAATGCGATATAGGACGCGAGAATTCAACGTCATGATAACCTCTTGTGTTGGCGGTGCTTGTGACGTCATCGGTTCGATGCTCGAATTTTGACTGATCAGTTTATTTTTGTCCCCATCTGACTGATTTTTGGGACAGTTCTGGAAAGTCGCTTTTTGCCTTCCTTTTATGGAAGACCCTTGGTGCCAGCAATATGTTGATGCAAAATCCTCAGCAACGAGGACCTGAAAATGCATGATGTGAAAATGTGCTTGGCAACATGAGTTTTTCAGAACATTTAAATGAAGGCCTACATGTACGTGCATTTAATATTATTTTCACATCTAAAACTGAGGATGTGCCCAGCATGCATTGCTGTGCCATGTTAAAAGGAGAGGGTCTTCCATGAAGGATTTCCAATAAAGGACTTCCATGAAAGATGCTTAATAAGGGTCTTTCATGAAGGTTGTCCAATAATTGTATTCCAAGGTTATCCAATAAGGGTCTTCCATGAATTTTATATAGTAAGGGTCTTCCATGAATGTTATACTCTACAATATGGGTTCTCTTGAAGGTTTAATAATGGTCTTCTATGAAAGATGTCCAATAAGGACCCTCCAAGAAGGTTTTCCACTAAAGGTGTTCCACGAAATTTCTTTAATAAGGACCTTCCAGGAAGGTTGTCCAAAAAGGGTTTTCCAAGAAGATTTTCCAATAATGGTCTCCCAAGAAGGTTTTCCAGTAAAAGACTTCCATGAAAAATGCTTAACAGGTGTCTTTCATGACGTTTTTCCAATAATTGTCTTCCAAGGTTATCCAATAAGGGTCTTCCATGAACTTTATATAGTAAGGATCTTCCATGAAAGTTATCTAAGAAGGTTGTCTAATACGTAACCGTTTAAAATGGGTTCTCTTTGAAGGTTGTCTAATAATGGTCTTCTATGAAATATATCCAATAAGTGTTCTCCAAGGTTTTCCAATAAAGGTCTTCCATTAAAGTTCTTTAATAAGGATCTTCCAGGAAGGTTGTCCAATAAGGGTCTTCCATGAAGGTTATCCAATAAGGATCTTGCAAGAAGGTTGAGCCTTAAAGGTCTTCCATGAAAGTTGTCCAGAAAGGGTCCTCTATGAAGATTTTCCAATAATGATCTCCCAAGAAGGTCATCCAATAAAGGACTTCCATGGAAGATTTGTGAGTCAGTTTAATGAAGGTTTTTCCAGTAAGGGTCTTTCATGAAATCTTTCCAATAAGGGTATTCATAAAGGCTATCCAATACAGCAAGGGTCTTCTGTCAAAACTGTCCAATTTCTGTAGGTTTACCAAGAAAATTGTCCAATAAGGATCTTTCAAGAAATTTGTCCAATAAGAGTCCTCCAGGAAGGTTGGTCCTTAAATGTTTTCCATGGTGATTGTTCAATACAAGGATCTTCCATGAAGATTATCCAATAATGGTCTTTCATAAAGAACGTCTGCAAACGAGTAAAATTCTCATTATTTTTGCAAGCACAAGCCATTAGGATTGATCAGTGATTTGGTTGTGGTACCATTTGGTGTTCATGTACAGGTAAACTACTGACGTGCCTGCAACTTTGGAATTGCCCTTAGGTGCAGGCACGATGATTGCAATCGCTAATTACTTAAAAATGCAGATCGTCGTACATCATCGAAGTTGAACAATGCAACTGTTCCACCCTCTAATCATGAGTAGCAGAATGCGTACATTGCCAAATGAATGGCCCACAATGCCTCCTGCACGCATGCACATTGTTTTCTTTTTAACATGGACGTCAAAAAAGCAGGCATTTAAAAAGCGTCACCCTTGTTTTCAACCTGGTCCACTCCTCGCCCGTTCAACCCCTTATCATTTTTCCGAAATATTACTCCATTCATTGTGTCAGCATGGGAAATTATACGGGACGGTCACGCTACTTGCCCCGGGCCACCCCATTCCTGAATAAAAACGACGCAAATTATGGGGACATTTATTATTTACATTCCCTTTATATCAATGTGCCTGTCTGTGTATGGTGCTTCGTTTTTTTCTAAAAAAGCATTTTTGAGCACGGAATTGTCCGCCTACCTCCAATTTAAATGCAAACTTGAATGGAATTTTTGGAACGAGTGCATTGTGGGTGAAACGGCTCATGGCGCAGGACAAAATGGTGTCATGTTTTATTTCTTCAGTTTTTTTTTAAATTTAATTTAAGTTTGTATAATATTGCTTCGAATGCAGAATGTGATAATTTACATGCCTGTGTGAAATCATTGTAGAGAGCGCATGCGCTGTTTTGTGTGTACACAGGGCGCAACAGGTGCCGGGCAGGGTGGAGCAAGAGAAGAGGTGCTATGGCATTTATTAATACATGTAATTGCATTGCTTCTTCGGACGAAATATGATATTTAAAATGTTACATGTATAAGTTTACATGTAATATGAATGCACATATTGCCGTATGTGCGGGCGCCCTCTAGAATGCAAAAGCTGTATGTAAAACATCGAAAGCAGACCAATTCAGAACCCCAGCGCCATCTGCGGTGATCCAACGCCACCTATGAGCCGGGCATTGCGGTCATAATACATTTTTTCCAACATCCAAATGCTTTCTGTAATGAACTCTTCAGAACCACGGCGCCATCTATGGCGATATTGAGCTACTAGCATAATATGGCACCTTGGGTTGCGTTTTTGCTAAACATCAATTGGCACTGAGTACTTCATGTCAAGATCCAAACGCATCTATGATCCAAACATTGTTAGACTGCAGGCACGAGACATCTACAACAACAAAATGGCGTTATGAAAACGGTTCATGCTCTTATTGACGTTTCTTCGAAAAATACTAGAATGCAGGGATATTTCCAGAGTTCAGAAAGTTACAGCGCCATCTGTGATGGTATTGAAATTTCCCTAAGATGACGAAATGAAATAGTGTCAGGAAATTCGTGCATGTAGTTTTCATCAACAAACTGATTAGTCAACTTTTATAAAGAATTTGGGATAAAATCCATCATTTTTCTCCTTTTTGTATCATGTAAAATGTCAGGGAAATGACTGAAAAGTTCTCAGAGAATGTCTGGGAAATCGAGTTGAGAATTTTAGTGGGAACCCTGCATGGTTACCACTTGCCAGATCCGGACATTGCAGGTAAATGACATTTCCATCAACAAAATGGCTTAGAAATGGGTAGCTTGATGGTGTCAATAACGTTTCTTCGGAAATTGCTTGGGATCAGGGAAATGACATGGGTTAGGAAAGCCGGATTTTCATTTCCTGTCTCCAAGCTGGGACAGTGCTGGAGGGGTGGAATTGTTGGATCAAAATCCACGTGGCACTCAGCACCATTGATGTGGTATCTAATTACTACAATAAGATGGCGCCTGACGATGTTTGTTTCTGAGTATTAATTAGCAATGGCCACCACTTGCAAGATCCAGACATTGCAGGCAAGTGACGTTTCCATCAACAAAATGGCTTCGTAATGGGTTCTTGATAGCGTTGATGACGTTACTTCGAAATGTCTGATTTTCATTTCCTGTCTCCAAGCTGGAGCATTGCTGGAAGGCCCTTGCTGCATGAAGGAATGATGTTTTACTCGTGAAATGTCAGACAATGTACATGTATCATAAGGGAAGGGTGGAATTGTTGGATCAAAATCCACGTCCCCTCGTCAGTTCCCCATCCCCACGCGTCCCCTGAGTGCACCTGAGCCTCCATGTCTCATCCGCGTCCACATTAATCTACGTCGGGTGAGACACCTAAAAGCACTTCGATATAAGTCAATAGTGCGGGGACAAAAAGAGCTGGTGGTTGCTCTGAAGGGCTGGAACATGGTACATGTACCCATATACCTGCGAATTGCTGGGATAATGCGAGGACAGCCTTAGGGAGATCAAAAGTGAAGGGAGTATAATTGACAGTGGGGCCAAATATGGAGGGAGGAGGATGGAAATCCCGATCGATGGGGACATGGATCGGTGTGACGCATGCCAGTAAGTCGTGAAATTGCTTTTGGGAAGGTATTCAGTCAATATGGGAGATGGAAGATGGAATTTTCATCTGCAGTGGGAAGGATCCTTCAGCTCTGGCAGATGGAACTTTGATGTTGGTTTCACCTTATGGTAAAGCCGACGGTGCTGCCACCTGTGCTTGAACGAACAAAACGCTTAAAGGAAGCAGAAAGTGACTACAGCCCTGTAAATGAGAGGTGGAAATGGGTGTTGTGAATCAGAAATACGGTGAAAAGATACATGTACATGTAGTCGCATAGTTTAGGCAGTGACATTTCTCTCTTTAACTCATAAAATGCAGAACATGAGATTCATCAAAATATTTTTTTCCACGTAGCAGGAATCCTATAATTGAAAACAACGGTCACAGTAAGCTTCTGTTACAAACCTTGTGTGTGAAACCTTTTATGTTCTACTGTATACATTATGCCCTGCTTCGCCATAGGCACTATGAGAATGTGTGCTATTCCTAACGGCTCGTAGCGATTGCCTGGCGGTTGTGAGGTAAATCAGTAAATGAAGAAATTACATGCATTTTTAGGTTAGGCTAGGCTTTGCACTACTTTACAATACATTGTAATATAACACATTATTTTTTAACTCTGTTGTCCAACTTGTTGTATAACAAGACGTTATATAGCAAAGTTATCCAACTTGTTTCAAAATGAGAAGGATAAATCGTCGTTTTTTTTCTCCTCATTTTAAAACAACCTGTATAACTTTGCTATACGACTTGTTTCAAAGTGAGAAGGAAAAGTGTTGTAAAACATCCGTTTTTTTCTTCGCATTTTAAACCAAGTTGTCCGACTTTGCTATACAACACGTTTTGTATATGTAATACAGTATGGTAAACGCAGCGTTATGTAAGCAATTTTAAATCATCGTTGTAACTCCAGTAGCTCAGAACTTAAAGCAATCTCACCAGCTTCTGCAAATGCATGAACTATCATTATTGGTGGTCTCAATAACCATTGAACTGGCAAGTGATTCTTGGATAAGAAGCAAATTACGTTTTTTGGGTGGGAATAAATTTAGTGAAATTTTCAATAGCTTCAAGAAATGCCATTCTCTAATTCACGCCTGTTACAAGTCGTTCGGTCACACTGCCTTGATGCTTACACGCGCGTATCCTAGGGTGCCATTTTGCATCCTTCCAGCAGTAATTAATACGGGCTTTTCATGCATTCGCGTATCTTGGCGCCTGAACCTAGGCCTATTCCTGCCCTGCTGGATGAAAAACGATCCATCGCCATCATAATAATTGTCTCCAGTTGTGATTACGGCAATGCGTGTCATCTATATTCATGAAGTCGTTTCATTGAGTAGGAGCCGGGACGTCAGCGCACACGTGCAGCGCTGTAATTTCCTCTTCCCCCTCGGTCCCGATTTCCCTCCCCGCTTCCCACGAATTCCCCCTGCATGCGAGAATCTCATAAATACGAATGGTCGGCCATTTGCCCATTTCCAAGGACTGGCTTTTCTTCGTCAAATCATCAGTAATTAGATTAGCATTATCTGGACGATTTTTGAGCCCCCGAAATCACGGCTGCCAATCTGGGACGCTTCAAAAAGCCCAAATTGTCGTCGTGAATCATCGTTTGATTCGTTGGGAAATTGGCAGATTAATCTTTTAATTGGGCACATTGAATTTGGACATCTTTCGCAATGGACGCTACCATGCTCGTTAGCAGGGCCATTTTTGGGATGCAAAAATCGTCCATTAACAACGTTCAATTCATTTACTTACATCTCACTGCACGTGCTGCAACAAAATGCTAACTTACAGTTATAGAGTATTTGTCATATATTTGGGGTTTAGCTGAGAATGGAAGCTGAGCGGAAGCTGAGAATGCTTCCGGTCTCGTTTAGAACGACCTTAAAACTAAATTGTACATGTGTGTGAAGTTTCACCCTGCACTAATTTGTTGAAAGACACTATCCTATAGAATCCTGTGCCCTATTAGCAACAAAATGGCGCCTGTAGAGATGAACTGAACTTCTATGCTGTGGGGACGTTCAAGTATTATATTGGGGTCAAGTGGTCAAGTCGTCAACTTTGGTAAAATCCATCATTTGACATAGTTTTATACCAAATTCAATATGCTTTGTGGATGTTCAGGTATTATTTAATCATCTTTGAGGCTCGTGACAAGTGGTCAGCTAATGCTGAGTCATCCTTTTTGGTAAAATCAACCATTTGACATAGTTTTGCACCAAATTCAATATGCTTTGGGGACATTCAAATATCATGTCATCATCTTTGAAGGTTGTGGTCAAGTAGTCAACTAATGCTGAGTCATTTTTAACATAAAATATATGACAAATGCTAACATGCTTGAAAATCACGATTTTGTGATGACATAATTCTTGGCATTTCACATCCCAGAGTCTTTTATGACAATTTATGACAGATTGTCAAAAACAAAATTTCGTCAACTTGGCGTAAATTTGCACAATTTGCACACTGAATGATGGATTGTCAAAAACAAAATGGCGTCAAAAGGGGATCACGCCTCACGAAATCTGCACAACTTTCGTACTGAATGATGGATGTTTGAAAATCACGATTTTGTGATGACATAATTCTTGAACGTTCCACTTGGCATTTCATATCCCAGTCTTTTATGACAATGTATGACAGATTGTCAAAAACAAAATTTCTTCAACTTGGCGTCAATCTGCACAATTTGCACACTGAATGATGGGTGTCTGAAAATCACGGTTTTGTGATGACATAATGACAGATTGTCAAAAACAAGATGGCGTCAGAAGGGGATTACACCTCACGAAATCTGCACAACTTGAACACTTGTGAAGTTTGAATCATAATCAAATAAGGGTTCGTGTGCCCCTTTCCGGGTTTGGGCGCCATGACGACGCCGTCCCTCGGCACCGGAAGTTGACCCGCATGACTCGTATTTCCAACTTATTTTCTCATCGGGATTTTTCCAATATCCGTTGTGCCCATAGAGGGAGCCTAAATCCCTCGTGCGCCTTTGGATGGGGGCTTTTATGGCGAAACGATAATTAGATGAATTTTGGGGCCTTTTTCGCTTTGCATCAGGGGAAGGAGACTTCCGGCACGTGGCGCTTTTCCCTGGCTGCACGTGCGCGGGCTTTGTGGCGTCACGTGCCCCTGGTGGACGCCGGGAAATGTAATGAGCACCTTTGCCCTCTGTGCCGTTTCTGCGTCACTTTCAATGTGCACGTGCTCTTTTGTGGCCAACGGCGGCACGACCGTTATTTTTGGAACAGCACCCAGTTTCATATACGCCAAATTTGAATGGGTGACTTTCAATAAGTGCTGATGGAAATGCCTTCCGGGGCTCAAATGCAGCAATTTTATTGGCTTCTTGTAGTTTCAGACGATAATACACCACTCTTTCATGACAATAACGCTTGGTATTGTAGTTTCTAGGCTATTATTTTGTGGTTGTTCATTACAATTTTGAGAAATCCGTACAAAAATGATTGGCCTGTTAATACTCGTAAATATTACCATTTCCCTAAAATTTAGTATTTAACATTGTTTTTCTAAAAATTGCCGTCAGTGTTGCCTTCGTTCCAAAAACAAAACATTACATCTAAAATCCGTTATTTTTGGTAGTTTTTCAGGGAAATGATCATACGTCCTGCATATTTCGCCTTCATCATTACGAAATTATTTAATACTACAAGCAAATGATTGTTTGGTAATGCTGACTAAAAACCTACCAATTGTGGTATAGTGTTTCACAAAATTTCGCCAATGAAGTTTCCTTATCATTATTACTAAACTTTGTTTGTGGTACCTTCATTGTGGAATCACTACAATATATTTTTGACCCTGAAAAATTAGAATGTCCCGAAATTAGAATTTCACTGTACATGTACTTAGTAAATTGTATCCATGCAACAAAGCGATTTTAATATACAATGTATAAGATTTTATGAAATAATATCAAGATTGGTGTCCCTGGTAATTTTTGAAAAAAAATAAGAAATTATTATAGCGACCGTGCCCAACTTGTCCAAAACTTTCATTCAAATAATTCCTTCAGGGAAAGTCAGGAAAATCATGACATTTTGACCAGTAAGTTAGGAAAATTCATAATTTCTGGAAATTTGTTGTGGCACAACTATTTTGATCGGTATAAGTATCTCATAAAAAGCATTAGAAAAGCTGTATTTGTGATTTATTTTTTCCAAAAAATTTCGCCTACGACGTTTTCATTATCATTAATTTTCCTTATGAAAAATGCACCTAACATGCATGAGTTTTGTTTTAAAAAAAAAAATTTCGCCAACGGCGTTTCCGTCATTTCTTGAAATTATCTGTTCATTTTCCAAAAAAATGTCTGGCAAACCTGGAAAACTCAGGGAAATTCAATTGAAGATTTGGCTGGTCTTCCTGACATAAAAATACAAAAAAAACATAGTGAATTGTAGTATTGCAGATAAATTTAATTTTAATTACATTATTTTCAGGGAAAATCAGGGAAATTGAGTTGCAAATTTTGGTATGAACCATGTAGCAGTTCCAAAATAAGTTAAAGTAAAACCTTAAAAGGCGTAACTTAACGTATTGGATATAGCAAGACCAAAGTGCCCATTTTGGCATCTTGCAGCGTTGGGTCCCAATGCCTGGCCAGCGAAGCGGTAAGAGCCCTTACTACATGTACTTAATACTAGCCTCACTAACATAGGCCGTTCCATTTGGAGTTCATAACCGTTATCAGCCGTTCCACTTTGATAAGTCCGCGTGTAAGTCCCACCTAATTCCCATTGTGAGTCCCGTGTAAATCCGTGATGTACGGCTACCGCAAAACGCATGGTCTCCCTCTGGCGCATGGGGCCCCTTCTGTTCGAACAGGGAGGGATCTGACGATAAAGATCAAATTTGGGAGATGAAAAGCACCCTGACGGTAGGGCAATCAGGCACAGCAAGGCTGCTGCGATGGAAAGCTAGGCCTTTTGGGAATTGGATTTTACGACTGTGCAAAGGGCAGGATGGCCGCACCATTTTCCCATCTGAAATTAAGAATAACGGGCACGAAAATTGCATTAGGCGAAAGCGAGGTGAAGGAACTGGACCCGCGGGGTCGCGACCTTTCACTGTTGACCTTTCTGAAATCGGTAATAGAGTTGAGCGCACTATGCACTTTGCGTTTTAATATCTTCAGTAGTTTAATTGTATTAGGCTTGATTGCTGTGTATTAAGCTTAATTCGTGGTGTTTGGCTATGTGTTATAAGGAATATTTTTCCCTTTTGAATTTTGTACGAATTAAACATTCATGGGGAACCGTCAGTAGGCGAGCAATTGATTGCAAATTTGGTGAAATTGATTATTATTTTCGTGAAATTGATAGTAATGGAGTGTAAGAACAATAATATGTTATTCGAATTGATGACATGACTATAGCATGGTGTGCGTGCTCATATGCAAATTTATAAAAGTAAATACAGGGTGTCAATGCGTATTGAAAAACAAGAGAAGTCAGGGAAATTTATGTCTGGAAAGTATTGTAGCACATGGCTATAAGTATTGCATGGTGGGAATGCTCATAAGCTGTTTTATAAAAGTAAATACAGGGCGTCAAGGCGTCTGGAAAACCTGGACAAGTCAGGAAAATTGATATGACCTGGTATATTCGGGGAAATTCATATGACCTGGTATATTCGGGGAAATTCATATGACCTGGAATAAAACAGGGAAATTCATACATCAGTAAATATGTGTGGCACATGACTAAAGCGTGGTGTGCATGCTCATAAGTAATTTTATAAAAGTAAATACAAGCTGTCAACGTGTCTTGAAAAAACAAGAAATGTCAGGAAATTAATGTGACCTGGAATAGTCAGGAAAATCCATATGTCTGGAAATTATTGTGGCACATGACTATAAGTAGTGCATGGTGTGAATTCTGGCAGTGTGAAGTCTCGAAAACCTGGAAAAGTCCAAGAAATTTTATTCAAGATTCGCCAGACACCCTGTAATTTAGTTAGGGGTGTACACGTATATTGGAGAGTCTTATAGAGAAGTTTGGACTATCATCTGTTGATGAATATTTCATAACAACAATTTTACAAGACTTAACCATCTAAATTTAACTGTATTTTTCAATTTTTTTAGAATGTTTCTTGGGGCACTCAAAGGACGTCATTGATGCCACCAAATAACTTCTTGTGCTACGAAGTTTCATCACAGGTAACAATGTATTCTGCGTTATTAATAACTAAAATATACGCGGTCATACACATGATTGAATTTTCTCCCATATCATGAATATTGTGTTGTTTAAAAATTCACAGATGTATTCTAATTTGAACTGACTAGAACTGACAAGAATTTTTGGATAAATTCAGTTCAGCTCATCAACAGGCTTAATTGCCGAACATAGACCTTTGTGTCATGCTAAATTTGTTTTATAGTCAAAATCAAAATTTTACATTAGGAATACTCATGACATGCATGCATTACGGGGATCTTTGGTTTTGGCCCTTTTGGGCCCATCTGCGTCCAACAAAAACAAATATCAGATTAGCATGCAAAACTACACAGGGCCTTAATACAATTACCGCTGGGGAGGCGTTAAACAAAGGCGCTTTGAGATGGATGTCCATTTGGACCCTCTGCGAATTTAGGCCTAATTAAATTAGGAATTCAAATGAAATGTTTTCCATTGTTGAACAAATGCGGAATGAACGATGACGAAGGGGAAGGCTGAAAATGAAATGGGTGTTCGATGCGTGCGAAAGATGGAAGCTCATCAAAAATGTCATTAAACACCGTGTATTTTGGGGCCGATAGGCCTAAGGAATGCAAGGAGGAGAGCAGATGGGATGCTGTATGCAAAGTGTGTGTACCCCTCCTACATGTATGCACTATATAGATGTAGTTTCGGTGCAAGGAGGATGCCAGGGTCGACAGAAGGTGTTCAGGGAGGACGAACATCGATGTAATAAAAGTGCACAATGGACAATTTAATTTTGGAATGTGTGTGTTGGCTGGGGAAGGTATTGGGGGTAAACAGACCTTGTGGGTACACAAAATATCGACTGCACATCTGGATGCATGGTTGTTGTAAGGCCAGGATAATTTTTGATCGAATTAATAATTCGGGATAATGTAACATAAATTTACCTGTCGAAATTGTTGACTGTATGAATTCGATTACATGACTAGTGTTTTTTAACAGAAATCATGAATAGGCCATTGATGATCCTAAATGCTTGTGCTGCTGCGAACAGAAGCATGCAGATGGGCTAGGTGGCAAAAATGTAGACATGCCTGAAAATTATTCGCAGTACTGTTATTCGACCTATGAATGCTGAAATATTCAAGCATACTGTACATAACATGTATATAGGCCTAATTTTGTCAAGGGTTTGATAAGACAGCCCCACCCAAATCACAGGCTTTTTCATTCCCTGCTCCCGTTGCAAATAATTGCATTATTTTATATCGTAACTCACAAATATACAGTGCCATTGCATTTTGTTAAATTTTAAAATTGAATGTGATTCAACTTAGAATTGCATTTTGTCAAATTTAACCATTGCATTTCATTACTTTTAGCATTTCATGGGATTAAATTTTACCATTTTTAAAATTTCTATCGTAGCATTTGATTAAATTCACTGTTTTATTTGATTATACTTGCCATTGAATTTTAATAAATATAACTTTGAATTTGATAAAATTTACCATTTTGTTTAGTTAAATATAACTATGCATTTTATTAAATTTACCCTTGCATTTAGTTAAATTTGCCATTTAATTTGATAAAATTAATTTGTTTAAAAATTGAGTGAAATTTGCCATTTAATTTGGTTAAATTTACCATTGCAGTTTATTAAATTTACAATGCATGTTATTAAGTTCACAATTTCCTTTCATTAAATGCACCATTGCATTTATTTTAACGATTTTAATAACTCTATTGTAACAGAACAATTTTGCATCGTGTTTACAATTTAAAAAGTTTCACATTTTTGCCTTTCCCTTGCAATGGCACCCCGATTTGGGCTGACCTAACCCTCGAGCAGACCGCAGCATTATATCTAAAACCCACAGTATATAATTTTTAATTCATTAATTATACACTTGTATGCCGCACATCAAAACAAAATTTCCCTGGTTCACCTTTCCCTCCATCTCGTTCTGACCAACGCGAATTTATAGACAGTTTATTTCCTGTTACTATAATTTTAATTATTGAAATTCATAGTCACACTTTTATTTCTGTAATTTCTTTTGAATTTGTACGTATATGCACTTGCAATTGCAGTTTTATTCTTCAATATACAATTCAACTCCGTATCCTACAGTCATTATTATTGCAACAGGCTATACTATAACAAAATGGCGCTTGGAGGGATGCGTTAGCAAGCCAAAATTCATCTCCAAAATGAGATTTTGAAAGACTTGCTGGTAAAACCCTCAGACATCCACTGTACATGTGCTTTCCACTTTTTGTACTCAGTTTGCGCAGCAAAACGTGTTTATTTTCCAAATCAACCTCCCTGTTTTGCATGATTTTGGCTATTCAGAATTTGCCAACGCATTGAGTTGCCACCAGTCGCTAGTGGAAACTGAATAAGAGAGGTACGAGTTTTGAATCCATGAATAAAACGAGCCTAATATTTGTTCAGGGTGGTTCTGGAAGGCTTCCACCCCAACGCCCTTGTTTTCTCGTAACCATGGCAACGAGGTCCATTGAGACTAATGGAAATTGGATTGCGAACAGGAAGGAAGGTGGATTGGACTGGGGGTGCAGTTCTGAGCCCACCAATCACGTCTTGGATCCTGATCTTCCATTCCATCTTTTTCCTTCCGATGTTGATCGTATCGGGCTGGCTTGCTTTTCGATTTTCTGACTTCATCTAAAAATTGCAGCTTAAGGGGGATTGCAGGGCCTAAGCGCACATCAATAATGCAAGAGGAGAGATAAGGGAGGGGTGAGGGAATGGGGAATCACGTGGATTCCGCCAGCCCCAAACACTGCTGGGGCTTCGACAATTTCGGTGCCAACTTGAGTTTATGGAACCAGAATTTTTTCCAAATCTTGCGAACTTGCCTTCCTTACTTGGCTCTGGCTTGGTCAGCTCGACCCCTGGGAGGAAAAATGAATTTTTTGTCAAAATGAGTGTTATGTAGATATCAATGAAACACAAAGAAGTCAAGTTATACACGCTTGATAGGCAAAATTTGTGTCAAATCGAGGTTTTATTTTGATGCTCTGCTGCCCCTAATGACGGCAACTAAGCACTGCTGGGCTGCATGCAGTGATTGCCTAGGCAAGGGCTGCAATTGGCTTTCATACAGATTTTTGAATGTTACACACAGACAATTTTTTTACTGTTACATACCAAATCTTTTGTAACTATCAGGTTCTGATATCTGTGTTAGTATGAATCATGATCATAATTGATAGCATTGCACAGTCCAAATTTATGAAGAATTTCTTCGTATCTGACGCATACATGGTCACACAGTCCAGACTTTTATGCAGGCGATTATGAAAGTTAATATCAAAGTCATGGTGACTACCAACCTGGAAACCTCAAGGAATTTGATAGTCAACCCGGAAAACCTGGAGACCTCAGATAATTTTATATTCAACCTTGAACCTGGAAATCGCAGGGGATTTTATATTCAACTGGAAAATCTGAAAACCGCAGTTAATTTTTTAATTCAACCTGGAAAACCTGGAAAACTCAGGGAATTTTGAATTGAAACCTGGAATTTTTCAGTATAAAAACTGAATTTTTGCTTTGTTCGTTGTAATTTTGTGAAGTTAGCATATCATAAAAAATGATTTCTCTTGGAAAATCTGGAAACCTCAGTTAATTTTATATTCAAGCTGAAAACCTGGAAAACTCAGGGAATTTTGAATTGATACTTGGAATTTTTCAGTATCAAAACTGAATTTTTGGTTTGTTCGTTGTAGTTTTGAGAAGTCGGCATATTATAAAAATGATTGGTCCGATAATCAATTATTCCATTCCCCTAAAATTTAGCATTCACGATTACGCTTTTCTAAAACATTTGCCCACACTGAAAAATTGCAATATGTCCCTGGAAAACTCAGTGAATTGCGTTTTCAGACATTAGTAGTCGCCATGACTCATGATGCATGTGTACCTACCGTACATATACTGCTGACAGTAAATGAGACGAATCAGGCCAGATTTAAGAATATTTCTCCAACATTGGCAAAATCCAGACTGGAAGATTTGGATGAATCAGTCACTGTGGACAGTGGTTTGAGCTGAATGCAAAATCCACTAACAAGCCCGAAACATGGAAGGGGAGCTGCTCGGTCCATTGATCATTCGGTCCCCCTAAGTGCATGTAGCAAGTCCCCTTAATCCGCTTTTAAGGGTATTAAACCCGGGCGATCATTATTGGCGAATTCAGTTTAATCACTGCGAACGGATCGCATTTCATCAGCCAAATGGACTCACACTTTTGCTGCACTTCACCCTTGCCTGTGCTTTTTTTCACCATGTAGTCCAATGCCCTCATTACGCATTTGGCCAAATCGATAGACACGTGCACTTGCCACGTGCCCGTCTTGTACCCCTGGCTATGGAACGTTGATTTTTGGGATTAAAATATGGACGGAAATCTGGGAATTCGACTGAAGCACTAATTACGTTACTTGGTAACGGTTGGAAATTTCTGTCCCACGCCATTCAATGGTCGATGTGGTTAGTTGGAAAATAGAACAGCTTTATTTTTGGCATATTCTTGCTTGGGTGCCACAAGGCGTGCCACTGTCCACTGTTTTGCTAGTCGCACCAGATGGCCAAACCCGGTAACCCCTACAGTCAACATCCCCCCAACGACCTTCTTTTTGTTTGACCAAGTGTGTGGACGATTGAGCAGTTGAGCACATTTTTGAATAATGTTTTGAAACGGAAAAATCACCATCTTTTCTCGAGTTTTGTTGCTGGAGCGATGTCATGCTTTTGGAATTATTCAGAGTAATTGGTAATCAGGGAAATAGATTTTAAGCAACCTAAGGCTGGAGGATTTCTGAGAATGACCATGAAGAACTGCAGAACAGCATTCTCCAGCTCGAATATTTGTGAGAATGACCAAGAACGAATACGGCAGAACATCATTCTCAAGTTTAAATACATGTATTTTTGAAAATGACTGAGAACGAGGCAGAGTATTTCTGAGAGTGACCAAGCGCGAGAACAGCAGATTAGTATTTCTAAGTTCGAGTATGTCTGAGAATGACCAAAAGCAGAGCTTGAATATTTCGAAGATTGATCAATAACGAGAACGACAGAACAACATTCTCAGCTTAGGTAATTCTGAAAATGACCAAGAACGAGAACGACAGAATAGCATTCCTAAGCTGGAATATTTCTGAGAATGAGCAATATTCACGAGCTTGATATTTCAGAGAATGGCCAAGAACTAGAACAACATTCTCCAAATTTCATATAAATGCAGAGGCTGCTGTTGTTTTCTGTATTCTAAAAATATATTTTGCACCTTATAACGTGCATCCTCAATGCGTATTTGCCTGTTTATAAGAAAAAATGGTAAAGAAAGTAGTTACTTCTTTACCAATTTTTCATTTATTACATGGACGTGGCGTCTTAATCCGTTCTATGAAGATATTTCTCTGGTTTTCAAGCTTTCTCTCAACTGTTGCCATGCCGTTTTGTCCTTTTTGCTCTTCTCTTCTGTGTTACCAACCATGGTAGACACGTTCCTCCATAAAGCTGAATCCAGGCCAAAACGAAGCCACTCAAATGCCTTGGTTGTCGTCTCCATGCTCTCCTAATTGCTGCTCGTCATTAGTAGATCGTGAAAATGCGACTGTTTTCGTCAATGACCGCCATTGCTGGCTCAGGTCCGACTTTAATTATGACTTTAATCATGATGGAGGCACGTGACCCAATTGCCTGCAGGGAGGGGAGAGGGGATGGAAATGAATAGCAAAATCTAGAGATCTGGAGACGTACATGTAGGAGATTATGCAGAAACCCTATACATGTACTGACGATGAATTAATGATGGAGAATTATATCATGGGGGAAAGTCGCAATAAAGAGCCATGGAAGAGAAAAGCAAAATAAGTGCACATCACGTGGCCAAACCAGCATCGAATTACGTTACTCATGGTTGAAGATGGAGGAGTCTCCAAAACCACTTGGGATTGGTCACTGCAGATTTTCCCTTAAATTTACAGAATTGAAAATATGGAAATTTGCAGCCAAAGCCGAGAGACACAGAAAGGAAATGTCACATATCGTTGAAATAACAAATTCAAAATAAAAACGAAATTTACTGATTTAGTGAACACCAAAAAATGCAAGGTTTTCTGCATGAGGCAACTCTGAAGCCATGGAAAAACATTGGATTAACATACGTGTTATTCCTTGGGCAACAACCTTCATGTTACAAATTGCTGCAATAATAATAAAATCACAATAAAACTTTAAAAATTACTTTTACTTATATTGATATATTGTATATAGAACGAAAAGACATGGGCTCAAGTGCTTTCTGTAGCAAAACTCTGGGGAAAACAATGTAACACCTTGAGTAACAAATCAAAATAAAACAAAAAAGCAGCGAATCCAAAAAATACAGAGACTTTCTTTATAAAGCAACTCTGTAGCAATACTCTGGTAAAATATTGACAAACAAACTATGGAAAACATGGAAAAACATTGGAATACCGTGTGTATATTCCTTATAATACAAATCGTTACAGCAACAATAAAACCAAAGTAATACTTAAAGACACTGTTACTGATTGAGGTTGAAGCCCAAAACAAAAATAAATGAGCCCGATTGCTTTCTGAGGCAACCCTGTATACCAATAGACAATCAATGAACATAGGAAAATTGGAACTTTGGAATACGATCTGTCCATTCCTCATGTTAAAAATTGTTTGCAATAACAGTAAAATCAAATTAAAACTACAATTTTCACTTAATGAATAAATCCCAAAGATGCATATGCTCTGTGCATTCTGAAGCACCTCTGTACTCTGTACTTTGAGCAACATTGGTCAGCATGGAAAAAAAACGGCCGTTGGAATTAATACCATGTGCATTATGTTGCAAATCGGCACAATAACAATAAAATGAAAGTAAAACTTAAAAACAATGTTTACCGATTGAGGAATAAACCCAAAAATACATTGGCTGGTTTTAATCATGATGCAGCTCTATCGCAGTGAAATATCACTTGCATATTCCTCATGTTACTATCCTTATGTTGCCAATCTCTACAATGATAATAAAATCAAAGTGAAACTTAACGAACTTTTACTGTTTGAGGATGAAGTCCACATGCTTTTAAAGGCAACTCTTTAGCAGTACCCTGGTAGAACTTATAAAAAAACGTGGAACAACATTGAAACACCATTTGAATGTTGCTTATACTACAATCTTTATAATAAAATCAAAGTAAAACTTATAAACAACTTTTACAGATTGAGTTAATACCAAAAACAATCAGTAGGCTTTCTTCACGAGGCTTTCTATCAATACCCTGGTCAAACATGGACCAAAACCATGGGAAACAAGGAAAAACATTGGAATACCATGTGCATATTCCTTAAATCGAACTCTGAACTGATTTAGTTGTGCGTCCAGCTATCTTCAATGTTGTCACAGTTCATTGAGCAACATTTCTTGCCCAATGCATCTGTTCGGCATATGATGGTAACGCATGGTCAGCCAAAACTAAGACCCCAATGTTATTTTCGCACTCCTCCGTGCTTACAGTGGCATGAAACTCCCACACCAATGGTCTTCGTCAATGTCAAGAGTCGCAATCCAACGAAATACGAAATCTTCGTTTGTTGCCTCCACTCCTGGCTTCGGACTGTTGGGTCATCCCACCCCCTAGCCAAGGGCCCGAATCACCCTGGTCTTTTGAATACTCACACTCCCTTTGGAAGTGCCCATGGCGTCCACAACTAAAGCACCTTAGTCGAGAGCCTGTGTTCTTCGCTTGGACATGTCCATGGTCATTGTCCTTGTCGTTGCTATGTTCCCTGGGAACATTGGGAACTATTGCCTCACGTGTCCAATGTGCCGTCTCATAAATTCGAGCAATATTAATCGCCTGGAGCAACGTCTCAGGATAGGGATCCATCAGCGCCTTCTTCAGATCTGCCCTCGTCCCATTGACAAAAGCGAAAACTTGCTCATCCTGGTGCATGGTATTTACCTTGGACAGAGCCTCTTGAAAGCTGTAGATGTACTCGTTGATGTCACCATCTTGTGTCATGGAGTACACCTTCGCACGAGCTAAGAATCCAGAGTTGTCTTCCAGCTCACCAAACATCTCCACCAGCGTCTTTGCAAATTCATCCCAGGTCTTTGGAGGTCCGTGGACTTTGACATGACTCGTGAACCAGGACAGGGCCCTACCACTCAGGTGTCCAATGACGTTCTCAACGCCCAGTTCTTCCTTCCTCACCTTCGCCAGAGCCTCCATAGCCTCCACCCACACAGCCGCCTTGGGATCTCCACTTCCAGAGAACGTCAGATACTCCGGCTTGGATGGCCGGTCCAACCTCGAGATAACACAGGTCAGTCTGTCTAGCGCTATCATCTGCTGGTAGCCTATACGAGCCAATGTCTCGGTCAGCTTGGGGATGTGGTTCATCGTTTCTGCAATGATCACCAGCAAGTGTTCATTCATCTTCTCCTGTCTGGACATTGTGGATGTCTCCATCAGGGGTGGTCTGCAATGGTGCTACCAATGGTTTTGCACTGGTCAACAGGACGCGAGCTCAGAAGTCAAAGAAAACTTGTTGCACTCTCGTTTGGGACCTTTTATAGCCGCCAGGACAAGGTCTTGACCTCTGCTCCCAGGCTCGTTTGAATGTGAGTCCCATGTCGTAAACCAGCAATGTCCTTGTGGGGCATTTAATTTTTGGCAATGAGAAAAACTCCAATGCAAATATGTTGCGAAATGTAAACGGATTAAGAAATGAAATGAGTATTTAAGGGCAGTCTCAGGACAGTTGAAATAGGCGCCACTTTTGGCACAAGTATGCGTGGGGCCGTTCATAAAGGTTGTCCAACTTGTCCGAGTTTGCAGGTTCACAAAATGTGGACAATCCTGGACAAGGACATTCTAGAGGGGTATAGTAGTCAGCAAAATCGGTTAAAGGCTGCCACCGTAAGTAAATTTATTAATGTTTTTCATGCAGGTATCCAGTTGAGAGCTGAGAGCGACGTACAGCTACTATCGAGAGAACCGTAAAAGCTCGAGAGAGTTAAAACTTGCACATGGACGTTTGACTGAGAGTGCTGTCTGATAGTTTGCCCTTATACACTGAATCTTAAGCTAAACAACTCTGGAGTTTGGAAAATTCAATGCACGTACATGTACATGTAATTTGGTATAAGCTGGTTGATGAACTAGTGTCGACAGGTGTATTTTGTCTGAGTCTCTCAGATAGCAACTCTCACAATATATGTCGGAAAGTTGAGTTTTCTCAGACAATACATGTAAATTCTTCAATAATTTCGTAATAATAATGTTGATGAACTAGTCTGATTTCTGAGAGTTAAGGCCATCTGAGAGTATTATCGATGGCTAACATCGCTCTCAGATCTCAAATGGACACCGAACTTTCAACTTAAAACAAAATTTGGTTCGAAAGTGGCGTTTTTCAATTTATGAAACCAGCTCCCGAGGTTCTCTCTATGGTAGCTTTCGCTATCTGCTCTCAAGTGGACACATTTCTGCAGTAATTTCGTATACATTTTGATGAGCCACCAGCCAGGCCCACAAAAATCAAGTGGGAACTGTTTAAAACATGTTTAATTTAAATTTATAGCCAAAACATACAGTATGCTCTAGCCTATGGTATTTGCAGTATTGGAAAAGAAACTGCTTCCATTGGCGTCTTTCAGGTGGCAGCACCATAGACCCACTTTTAAGAGAAAAGATGAGAATTGCTCACTGTACAGTTGGTCTTTCACAATATTTGCATACTCAAAAACTATCACAAAGACGTTGGACCTACGAAGGCAATGACCAAAAAATCTAAAACAAAACTTTTATTGGTCGATTGAATCCCAAGGATACAAATACTCAAGTACAAGTAGCCTACTCTGGCCAATCAGAAAAAAACAACAATAAATACAGTAAGAACTTTTACTGAAAGGGCTAATCCCAAGAGTACATCGGCTCAGGTACAAGTACTTTGGTTAAGCATGGTATAGACAACATGGTTGGACACACGTGTGCACATATCTTATTCCCAAATAAGAACTCTCAATATACTTATGTCCACATATATCTTCATAAGTGGTCATAGTTTATCCAGCAACATTTCCTGCACTGGACATGGGTTAAGCAACCAAAAAACATTTTCGCGCTCATCCACGCTTACAAGGACCAGAATTCCACACCTAAGGTCCTCCTTGGTGGAACCGGGCCAGAGTCACTTCCTGGACCTCACTATTCCCAAACTTCCGAGGATGCTGGGTACGGCGAACTCCCTCGTGATGTGCTTGGAACATCCACACCCGAAACTCCTTGGTCCCCGCTCTGCAATCCCTGTTTGGAGACAAATCGGCATTTATTGACATGTACAACATCAAAAACCACAAATTCCAATTGGTATGACTGCAAAGAAAATAATTACATCAGCATCGCACTCCTGAAAGACGTGTCCGGAACGTCCGCAGTTGTAGCACCGGGGTACTGCCGAAGCACCCCGGGCACGTCCATAGCCATTGCCGACCTGCACTTCCTTCCTGCGTGCACGACTGCGCTTCTTTGACTCTCCCCATTGGTCAGGCAGACGCATTCTCTGCGTCCTGATCTTCGCCTCGTATGTCCGTGCTACCGAGAACGCTTCGAGCAACGTCGCCGGGTTACAGAACGTCAGGACCTTCTGCAAGTCAGACCTCGTCCCACTGATGAACACGTAAATCTGCTCTTCTGGGGCCATGGAAGGCACCTTGAACAAAGCTTCTTGAAATAAGAAGATGTACGCCTTGATGTCATCTCCTTGCCTCAGTGAGTACAGGTGGTCTCTGGCCACGATCCAGGAATCTTCATCGCCAAACATGTTGATCAGCAACTTGGCGAACTCGTCCCAACTCTTTGCCTGACCACTAACTTTGACATGCCTCATGTACCAAGTCAGGGCTCTTCCCTTCAGATGTTCAACGACGCTATGGACTTGCAGCTCCTCCCCTCTGGCCTTCGCCAGCGCCACCATGGCATCGACCCAAACAACAGCTTCCGGTTCTCCTCTGCCATCGAACTTCAGATACTTTGGCTTCTCCGGCTTGTCCAGTTTGGAAACCAAACTGGTCAGTCTCTCCAGCATCACTGCCTGTTGATAAGCTAATCGCGATATCTCTTCGGTCAGCTTCGGGATGTGGCAAACCCCTTCTGTGATTTTCACCAACAGTTGTTCAACGATCTTCGCTTGCCTCGAAACCATGTTTTCGTCTGCCATCTGTATTGACTGATACAGAATAGGGCTAAGAAGCCAAAAAACTGTTGGTGCTGCTGTTTTTGAGGCATTTTATACATGCCTCTCGCATGCCGCATTGACCGTGATCTTGACCTTTGCCCTCGGGGATCTCCCGCGCGAACGTATGAGTCTCATATATCAATGTTAGTGTGCGATATTTGACTTTAGTGATGAGACAAATTCCAAAATACCAATTATGTTTTCTGGTTTCAAAGTTCAAACCACGTGTACTGTACGTGTCCTGCATGACCTCTTCAAACGCAAATACAGCGTGTACATGTATATTACGAAATGTTAAGCGGAGTTCAGCCGTTTACATTATACATGTACTGTACATGTATAACAAAACGTGTTATACTGTATAGCCTACATGTAGCAAAGTAAAGCTATACAACTTGTTTAAAAATATATCAGTATTGATGATCCACTTAATCAAATATTGACGTTTTATAACAAGTTTACAAGTGTAGGTAGACTCACTAAAACATGTTATACAAGAGTTTTACAAACTCCTTTGATCTTTACCGACACGTGATGGATAACATACAGTATATCCTGGTGAATCACAACAAACGCATTACATAATATCATGTTATACATGTACAAGTGGGCCTATACATTTTGCCTTCACCTTTTGCAACAAGTTGTGCTCGTATAACGTTGCAGTTTTACAAGTACATGTACTGTATGCCAGCTTTTTACATGTAAAGTACAGTATATGACGTTATACCAGCATAACAAGTGGTACAACAGCGTGAAAAACTAAATTATATTACAATATTTTGTGATATAGTGGGAGCCTAGCTTAACACTTGGACACGGGTCTGAGAGTTGATGGCGAGATTTCATTCTCATCTCAAAATAATGAGATATACTGTGCTCGTATAACGTTGCAATTTATAATTGGAAACTGGAATTTTTCAGGATCACCATTTTATTTAGCGTTCGTTAATTAAAATTACTAAAAATCAGCTCAAAAATTATTGTCCGCACAACCCGTAACTACTGTTTTTTCAATTTAACCTTACAATGTCATCATTAAAATGTAGTGTTTTGTTCGAACCTGGAAAAATAATATCAACATGGAAATCTAGGTAAAGTCAGGGAATTTTGTTTTAAGAAATTGGTATTAACCATTCAGACCCCGTTGGACAGGCTAGCCTAGATTCTATAGATGGTTACTTTCGCTCTCTGCTCTCATACATGTACTCCAAGCCTCTGAAGGCATTCATTGGTTTCCTAAAAAATCCGTTTTTTCGCATTTCGAGCAATTTATGTTGCCCGAGATTGTGACCATCGTCCATCGCCTTTCATTCATGCATTTGGAAGGGGCACATCCTCCCCCCTCTTCAAAATCCTCTCCCATTTTCGACATTGTGTGCATTTCTCACGCATCTTTTAATCACGCCTTTAATGGCCGTCCAGGTGCGTCCGGTTGGCAAAAAAGTTAAATCCCCGAAGCCGTTCATGCGATAAAGAGAACCGTGCCTCAAATATGAAATGATTACCTCGCGATTTATCACGCTGACAATCCATCGTTTTTCCATCCCGTTTTATGGTACAGTCAGAAATATAATTGTTATTCCAATCTCGCCATCATTTAGTTTTTCCCAGTTCGATTGGGATTCGATTTGAGCCACGGCAATAAACAAGAAATAACGAGCTAAATTGTTTTATGGCCAAGTATTTCCCTGGTAGGCAGGGAGCCCTGGACTTCTACTCACGTTTTTGCATTTAAATTGCCATTTAAATTACCATTTAAATTAGTGATTTACGACAGATGAGCATTTAATCATTCCTAGCTACTTTGCTCCTGCAAGTGGTAGCAAATTCTAAAGGTTGCATAAATGAATGGCTTTTAGTAACAACTGTAGTATAAGACTTGGGTTGCCTTCTTAAAAAATAATAAAATTGAAAAATCCCTGCCATATAAAGTGCACTAGAAAAAATGTTAATAGAATAACACATTACAATTAACAACACTCGATTAGGATTGTAACGTTTTATTTAAGCCGGTGAAGGAGTTAAATTCAGAGTTAAATTAATCATGTTATCGTCATGTTACATTTTATTTTATACTACGTTTTTTAAAAAACACTCAAATCAATAAAAAATTAACTTTCAAGTAAGGTCTTCTGAATAACTAGTGTGTATGATTGACAGAAATATCACGATTTACTTCGTTCCGATTTGAATTACACTATCCAGGTGTCATTCTTTTCTTGTCGTAACTATGGCAACGGCTCGTTCGATTTTGGTTCGATCGAATTCGATTTATTGGTTTCCTGGAAATTGTAATTGAAATTTGAACGAAGTAAATCGCGAATAAAAAACTTATCTGCAAATATAGACAATATTTCTATCAATCTGATACTAAAGTACGTACTGCTGAATAACTGGTAAGATAATTTTTCATTCTTTTGCGTGTTTTAAAAAAACATAGTATAAAGGAAAATTCCTTGCTGTGAGAATCTAACTTTCCCCTGCCACGGGCTATCCGTCTTCACCTTAAGACTCGTAGAATTTTCATCAAAAAAGCTAGGACACGAAATTGAATTTGTCAATACACAACATGTTAACCAAACTCATATTCTGCAACCGCATTTTAGTTCAACATATAGAGGTTTTGGGGCTGCACCTTATCATCCTGCGTGCTATTTGGCATAGGTATTTCGAGCTCTTATTTTCCATGGCGAGTGTATTCCAGGCCACCCTCGCGTGTCACCTGCTAATAGCATCTGATGCTCTTAATGCCGCAATATCCATTTCTGTTCGGTAAAAAGACAGTGTTGCCATGCCATTTTCATTTAAAGTTCAACGCAATTTCACCCTCGTCTCTCCCACTCCCCTTTCACGACTCAGCCCGCTATAGCGATTGGAATAATGTATAACAATAAGGAGATTACACACGATCACTTTTGTCCCTTCCTGTTTACATGCAATATTACTTTTCGTCCACGTATTTATCCGCCTTATTATTTTTGCCGTGGATAATGAGTATTTCTGATGCGGGACCTAAGCAACGTTGCTTCTCAAGACCCTTCTCGCATGGATGCGTGGTCTAGAAGGTTGGAGATTAAGGATGTTCAGCCATCTTTATCCCAATATACAAATAATTCAGAAAGACATTGACTTTTGATACTAATGAGGTAATCAAAAATGCTGCTCCTAATGTGACCTATAGTATGTTTTGACGCCATCATTTCAGCAGTCCATATTGAATGACACATTTGCTAAGTAAACACGTTTTCGTGTCTTTTGGGATTCCAGCGAGCTTCTGTTACTCTGTTCATCAGCCCTGGCGCCTATAAGGATTCATTAGAACCCATTGTTATGGAATTTTTGACAATGACTGTTTCCATGAAAACACTTTTTTCTTTGGAGAACATACTGCCAGTGAAAGAATTCGTGAACGTCAATGCTTCGCTCAGAAAATGCGAACCTGCAGCTTTTGTATGGCGTTGAATATGCGAAATAGGGCTCTCGTAGGATAGCACTGATTTAAAAATTCACAATGCCCCGTGGGTGAATGATGGTAATGTGTAATGTACGACTCGCAAAAAATAAGCCATCTTTGAAAATGTAATTAAGAATGTGAAGCTTAGCCAGGTATTAAAGTGGAATCCTTAAGTGGGCTTCATATCCTTAATTACAATATGGCGACAATGAAGTTTTATATTTTAGAAATATAACGTGCCACTGTTTCTGCATTAGCAGAATTTCTGAAAAAAATGGCTGAAAGTGTTGTCCTATGTCGTTATTCTGAGAGCACTAGTTAAATCACTTTTAGCTACGAAAAAAGGATATGCTTTACATTATGCTCGACATTTGTGTGCTTGAACCCTTCGGGTCTAGTATTCGAGAATGACACCTGTCCTTGCTGTCGCAATTTATCCTATTTTGTTTTGTTTTTGCCCTACCTGATCTGATATGACCTGACCTGACCTGAAAACCTAATTTCCTTATCCACCCAACCGCCAGGCAATCACTGCCAGCCTTCGAGCTGTTAGGAGAAACCCACCTTCTCATAGTGCGCATGGCGGAGCATATGCAGTCCTAGGTTTTTTTTTGGATATTTACAAATTTTTGTAACATCGCTTAGCTATTTTAAACAGGAAGTGTGAATATATGATAATTTTAGCATAGTGTGCCCACTCAGCTTTTTAATGCCGAGACTGCGGGTGTTAGCAGCATGGAAAATACCCATAAGTTGACAAGATCTTAAATGAGCGAAAATTGACAGAGTGGAAAACGTCATAATGTCTATAACTTTTACCATTTTCTTTCCATGAGTTACATCACAAAGCCATGTTCGGTATTAGTAGTATATGTGCATACCACGCAAAAGTGAGCTTCACCTAACATCTCTTAGGTTTTGAGGGGCTATTTTCAAACTTAACCTGACCTAACCTACCCTCACTTAGCCTAAAGTATGCCCACTGGTTATAGATTAGAATAAATTTAATTAGGTAAGGTTAGAAAAAAGGACCGATTTGCAAGCTGCCCATCAAAGACTACCAGCTTTTAGGGGAAGCCCACTGGGTATTAACCCGGTATGTATCCACCTTGGCCGTTTGGAATGCCTAACCTAACCATGCCCTTGTCTATTAGGTTAGGTTAGGTTAGGTTAGGCATTCCAAACGGCCAAGGTGGATACATACCGGGTTAATACCAGCCCACTGTTCGGGTAGGTGTGCACATGCTACTAAAACGCCTTGTCCAGCCTTGTTAAAATAACTCCTTTGCTGTTGTTTTAAGATGTTTTTCCTTAGCCACGTGACCAGTGGTGTTAAAACCACTAATTTTCTTTGCCACCATGCAGAATGGGTCATAATCTAATGCATTCTATATTTGTTTTGTCACTATTTACGCGGTTTTTTTAATAATGAAATAATGATATCCCTAAATAACAGCCATACGTGAAAGGGCAACTCGACTAAGCATTCCACCCATATCTGTAAGGGAGCGTACATAAATTACGGAACCAGCTAAGGGGAGGCGGGTTGAATTTGGTTACTGTTTTCTGGTATAATTACGATACACACTATTTAGATGTAAATCGGAGGGCACTCATGATTACAGATGTCAATGAATGGCTGTGTCCTACGTGGGAAGATGATGAATAAAGATTGTCGCGACTTGACAACATGCTAATTAATTTTTTTTAAGCCATGAGAGGAGAGATTTTAAACTGGTTAAGTAAAATTTAGGGGGTGGTTGGGCTTTTGATTACATTTGGTTACAAGGGGGGAGGGGGTAAGAAATCGAAAAAAGCTGGTAATTTAGCTATGTACACTCCCTAATTCAAGGATGTCGTTATTTGATTATTTTTTATAAAAAAAACTGCGTACATAATCAAATCAAACAAAAAAAAAACAGCGCGTTAGATTTCGACCCATTCTGCATGGTCGCAAAGATAATTAGTGATTTTAATAAGTTGTAAAATTAAGAAGGCCCAAATAAGTGTTTTGCACACCTGTGGCTAAAGGAAACGTCACCTTAAGAAAAATAACCAGTAATTGACATTCTCTCGAAAATTGACCACCATTCCTGGTTGACTGATCCATTGAAACGGTATTTCGTACATGGCACGATTTCATATTAAATCCGTTTGGAGCAGTTTTTAACGAGACTGAACGAGTGGATTTAGGGGTTTATCAGGCTCGTTTTTCGTCAGCCTAATGAACGCTGGTTGTGACTCGCTCGGCATTTTGTGCATCGGATTTTCAGCCGCGGTACTCGAGGCGACATTTGAACACAAACCCACAGCGAACTCACAAACAAGCGCAACAAAGCGGCCACTCGACGAACTCGAGTGTTTTGTTTGGTTGGAAATGGCTATACGTGCATGCGCTTGTGCCTATGAACTCTGAAGATGACTCGAGTGAGCCGAGGAATATCACATGACAGGCGATGGTTACACCGAGGAGATAGCAAAGTAAACGTAATCCCATCCACCACCCCACACTCCCACGAAACGAGAAAAAAATTCATCAAAAAATGAAATGAGCTCGGATATGCATGTGACGTTGAGCCCCCCTCGATGCACGTCTTTGGTCGTGTTTTTGATTTCTGAATGCACTTGAGGATTTGCTGTAATTATCATTGTTTTTCTCTCTCGTGAGACTCGGGTTTTATCCGCTGCTAGACGGTGCCTAAAACCATACTGTGTTTTGGATTAATGTGTGTCCATGACATGACAGCATTATTGTAAAACTTGCTGTAGACGAAGGTGTTCCAAGTTTGGTGCATGGGTGCAAAGCGAGTTTGCTTTTCATCAAGTGGTCCATCAGGGTTCCCCAAGACCTGAAAAACGTGGCAAACCTACATGTAAAAATTGTCAGGGAGTTTGGAGAAGTCAGAGAAAATATATTTATATTGAAAAAGTCAGCAAAATTCAACAAATGAATAATACATTTTATGGAGCCTGTGAAACATGGGAATGTCAGGGAATTTGTAACTGACTGGGAAACCTGGGAAAGTAAGGGGAATTTTAACATTTTTTCAGAAAGTCAGGGGATCTCCTAACTTTAAATTATAATTTCAACCCATACTATATATCGATTACAGTACTATATGCATGTATGTTTTTTGTGTAGTGGCCATTTGTACAATGAAAGTCAACCCCAAAATTACAGATTGGGTCCATCTTTTAGTTTTCATTATGACAATATAATGATCGAAATTTGCAAAATTACAAATTCCGAGTATCTTAGTACTCCTAATTAAAAAAGCGCAGTAATACTTTCAAGTTATGTGAATTACTTTATTATTCATATTAAATAATTATCGTCATAGGCAGTGGTCATATTTATTTATATTAAAGGCAGGTCATGTTAAATTATATTGGTTGATGGAAAAACTCTTAAAGGTCAGGGGGAAAAAAATTTTGACCTGAAAAACCAGGGAAAGTTAGGGGATTTTATATTACTAAAGCCGTGGGTACTTTGTGTATGCCATGTTTTTGTATTCCAGTGGTTAGGGTGGTCAGAAAAAGTCAGGAGTAGTCAGGAAATTTGAAATGTAATCTCTGGGGTGACTGTCCAGGGCGTCAAGTCGTTCGGCATTCAAGATTGAATTTGCTAGGATGGATGTCGCTAAATTGAGTGGATGTCGACCGACATGCAAGTTTCGCATTGTAATTCGTCAATGTTGTTGTTGTTCCATCATCCATTAAAATACAATGGCTTTTACGAAGAAAGAAACACGTTTCCCCATCGCCAATGCACCCGTAATCATATGCTCAGCTATTGGACACCATGGATACAAATGCCCTCAAGCGGAAAGTTTACTTAAAATAACTAGGAACAGGCATTGATTTCACGGATGCATTGGCAAATGAACGCAGTTTTAGAAAATTTCGAACTGCATGGGGCCCGAGAATAGCCGATCTTTAAGATCGGAGGTAGAACACTTCTTCTGCCCCTCGTGCTTTGAGATTGTCTACATGTATGACCCAGTTCCCCAAACTTTTTCATTCATTGTCCAAAAACTGCTTACCTGAAACTTAATTTGACTAATTCAGGTAAAATATTCATTTTATATTAATTTAAATGATTGATTCTAATGATAAATACTTGTTCACTGTTTGCAATATAACTCTTAACGTATAGACTTTTAATTAATGCGTATTCCGAGGTGTATCGTTACCCAAACAAACGCTTTTATCCAATTTTGGGTTATTTTCCCAAGGTTTGGGAAGTAGGGTTCTCTAAGGACTCTAGGCTTTTTAGAAGACTGTACTTTGGCAGAGTTTCACCACAACATCTTCACCATTACTCAAATTAGACAGTTTAGACTGAAATGGTAACGATTGTTGATGGTTTTACTTTCAGAACATGACTTTTCTCTCCAATTTGACCAGTATCCACCATGTTGCCAGCGCCATCTGCGGCGGCGTCGCGGACGAAAATTCGAATTCTGATGCTTTCCACGTTCATTTATTTAATATCCATAATGTATAACGGCTTAAATACAGCCCGCAGCTGCGAAGTGATTTTCATGGAAAACAAAAGCGATGGAAAAATAAGGCGGATGTGAGCGAAGAATCCGATTCAGCGGTATGCAGTGTTTTTATTTTGTTGCCATGAGATTATCTCGTCGATGAGTGCTGTTTACAGGAAAATAGCATGATCATGTGAAAGGAGGTACACGGATCGATTGCGTTCGAATAATGCCATGTGCAGGGTACTGTTTCTGAAGCATGTCTTTCAAGTCTTTCCCTAAATTCCCTATGTGCACGCATGGCTTCTGGGAAGAGAAATTATAATGATGGCATCGTAGCTAGAGTGGTATGGATTGATGGGTAACGGCTACCCCCGTTGAAGTCAGGAGTGAAGTCCATTAAATCCGGGCAAACCAATGTGTCCACTCAGCATTTTAGCAAATGTTTAAATTTGTTGCGACCTGAAAGCAACCTCTGTTTTCGATGTGTGGGTCGTGATATTCCTTGACAGCCACTCAACCGACTCGAAAAGGCAAATATTTGTTTTGAAAAATGTCAAAATGCCAAAATGCCATTATTCATGCTCCCCTTCCTATGGCGGCGGGTACTCTGAATTTGTTGGTATTTGTTCATCTTGTCAGCGCATTATGGTGCCAGTGGCTCGATATCCAGTAAAATTCAGAAACCCCAGTAAAATCGACAAGTTTTGTTCGAATTGTTGCAGCGATGCACCACTTGCCCCATTGAAGCCCATGGAACATAACCATAACTTCTGTGGGTCATCTATCTTAGTGATAGGATGTTAAATGTATTGGAGATTAAATGGTCACCGTGTGTAGTGGATTTTATTCCAACTTCTGAACGAAGATCTAAATAGGGTGAAAACGTATGGAAGTCTGGCAACCACCGATCACACTGCTGTTCGCAGGGATTGGCTACCTTCAGGGGCAGATTTTTGATGGATTTAGTAGCATTAAAGAATTTATCCAGCTGTTAAATTCTTCATAATCTTTGATGTTATTCTGCATACGAATAACTATAGCAATGGAATTGTTTTTATCCCGAACTTTGTTTTAGGCGCTTTTTCAGTCGGTATTGATTTTAGATTTATACGCAAATGAATCCAGTTTTACTTAAATAATTTTTTCTCGTGATCCTTAGCGTATGAATATGTCTAGGTTACGGAATAATCATCTGAAATGCAGGCGTCTTAATACAGTTACCAATTAATGCACAATTTGGGGCGACCAGTTTTAGAAAATGCAACACAGGGCTGAGGGTGTTTCAGAATGATTGGTGGGGTTTCGTGCCTTTTTGCACTACAACCCCACCATTCATTCTCAGGAACCCTATGTACTAAAAGGACTTAACTTTCAATAGAGGTCCATATTTTAGAACATTATGATTTATGGCATACTGTAAGTTTGTCGTGATTTAAGATAACATGCGAAATAATGATGAAGATGAGGATGTTTGAAGCAATTCTGAGATTTTGACGCATTCATGTCCAACCCACAGATGCAGCCAATCCGCCGTTCCAGGCCCAAACTCCATAACAATAACATTGACATCGACCCTCTTCATTATCGCCCAGAATGCCAGTCGTGTTTCGTTATCGAATTCAGTTTCCTTGGCACCGAATTCCTGAAGGTCCTAAGGGCCAGGGTCCGCATGTGTACGGCATACCACGAATGATTAATTATTTGAAATATCTTCTAATAAATGGCAACGTGCAGGAGGGGGTAGGGGGGAGAGGGGAATGGGGCAAAATGGCGATGCCTCCAGCGTTTATTGAAATGTCTGTTTCGGAAGATTGTCCACGCATTCCTGGCATAGCTGTTCGCGGCCGTGGATCACTTGGTGGAGGATTGGAGGACATAATCAGACTTAATAAAGGCGAAGGTGAAAGAATGTCAACTATGGCTATGGAAACAGTCTGGGCTAAAGGGCATTTTGGAAGGAGGATATTAGACGCCCGCTGCTTATTGCTTCGCCAATTACACGAATACCTGTTTACGCTGTTAATCAGTGCGCTCTTTCACGTCCTGGATGGTTAATGACCAGGAGTCAGATTCTGACGTTGGACGACACCATGAACGTACGGCCCACATGCAGTTTGCCAGAGTAGTTTGGACTTCGACATAAGGGCCGAAATGAAGCAAGACATTGAGTAAAGTTTGTGTGAAACTTAAAGATAATCTTCTAGCTGCAGTATGCTCGTAAAAACTTTACTTTGGTTAAATATTGTGATATGGGTGTTGCGTACAGAATATGAACTTACGGTACAGTGGTACCAAAAAGAATTGGCAACAGACGTTTTTATGGTTTTTCATGGATAACGGATAAAAAACTTGCAATAAATAAAAAGTGCAATGTACATTTTGTGTACAATTATTTACTTAAAATAACCTCAAACTTTGAGGGAGTTGTATAAGCACCATTTAAATAAACTTAAAAAACTTTAAAATCAACAAGGCATAAAGTATTGGCAATGCATTTCAATGTATGGCAGAAATACAATGGAAGAGACGTTCAATGTCTCCTCTTGCTCAAATTTCCTTATGCAGACTTTTATTTTAAAGCGCACCACATTCAGATATGTATGTTCTGGTAGTCCTGTATCCCATTCAGCCACAAACCTACACCACCACCGCCTCCATGTTAATCGCTATGACGGTACTGTATGGGATAAGGTAACGTTGAAAATCTTCATTTAAGTGATTATATCAGGACTACCAGAACATACACTGTGTAAGGAAATTTGGACAAGAGGAGACATTGAACGTCTCCTCCATTGCATTTTGCCATACATTGCCAATACTTTATTTTAAACCACGTCTATTTAAACAAATGAAACTGTCATGATTAGTTTATGATGACACCAATTTCCAATACTTTTTGGTGTCACTGTACATACAGCCATAGGTAGCTCTAATCTAATTGACCAGTCTATTTTCTTTAGATAATTTGAATATGTGCTTGAGCCAAGCAAAAACATCACATTGACCGTTCATGGTACAACTTGTTACATAACACCCACTCGATTACTTGGGTCATCAATACTACATGATGTTAAATAACATTTTTTTCTTCTCATTTTCAAACAAATTGTGTAACTTTGCAATATTACATGTTTGTTACATAGTGTAAACACGCCTTTAAAGTTGTCATTGGGCGCATTTTTACCCATAAACGTGCAGAAATATTTTCCAGAAAGGCAATTTACTGTACATACAGTACATGCATATACACGTAGTTTGCTTTATATGTCCAGTGTATATTTGAGGTTGATTTGTAATATCATCAGCGCCGACATATCGAAAATTATCATATTGAAAGAAAGGCAATGTTTTCAAAAAATGAATGATATCCAAACTTTCATTAGCATTAAATTGCACGGCGAATGAACTATTTAAACCGTAAGGTTCTAATGTACAGTATCTAATGTATGGTTGGACCAGCCTATTTAAATGCCTCATAAAATTGTTCCTTAATGGACACTTCGAATGATTGTTTCAACCAGCCATTAAGTGTGAGTACTGAGAATGAATAACAAGCGGACGTTGATGCTGATTGCATATGAAAATGCCTTTATGCAAATACGCATTTCCTAAAATGCCGCTATTTAAGCAAATCCACAAGTGTTTCCAAGCAGCAATCAATACACAGTATGTATGCCACACATTCAGGCAAGGTTCATCGGTATTCGTCCAACGCAAACCAATTTACAATCATGTTTATTGGGCGCAAATTTCAATTAATGATGACGCCTCTGAAGTTGCCAAATGGGCCGTTCGTCGTTGCTTCTGTTTATCCAAATACATAATTAGGAAATGCCGCCGCGAATGAGCGTTTTTCATTCGATTTGCCCAACTAATTTTGTATTAATTACACGTATTGAATTCGTAATTCTGCAGACCCGCATGCATTGATGCGCACGATTGTTTGCAATATTTGAGAAATTTGGCCCAGGGTGCCAGATTATTGTTGCCATTTCTGTTGATGTCATTATTTAAGCATCTGTAATCGCAAATTAAATAGAACTTCGTTGGCCATGAAGAAATTTCTGTGGATTACTACGAAGAAAATTCTTTGGTCTTTAAGAAACTTTTTTGCATGGCCTTGAAGAAAGTTCGTTGCATGCATGGTCAGGAAGAAAGTTTGTTGGTCTTGAAGAAAAACTTCTTTGGTCTTGAAGAAAAACTTCTTTGGTCTTGAAGAAAAACTTCTTTGGTCTTGAAGAAAAACTTCGTTGGTCTTGAAGAAAAACTTCTTTGGTCTTGAAGAAAGTTTGTTGGTCTTGAAGAAAGTTTGTTGGTCTTGAAGAAAGTTTGTTGGTCTTGAAGAAAGTTTGTTGGTCTTGAAGAAAGT
>JAQGAF010000628.1:0-45309 GCA_034687865.1 Kryphioiulus occultus | reverse complement strand
TTAAAAATAACCGCAAAAACGGAAAAAATGGACAAATTCCACGAAAACATTTGGCCAGGTGTAACACTCACCCTTAAAACAGTTAAAAATAACTAAGGCACTAAAGACAAGCGTAAAATAAATACATCAAAATATTGCCTATTTTGTACAGAATCACAGGCGGAAATGTATCGGGCATCAACTTTTACATTGGCCGTGACTTGAAATGATTTTTTGCAGGAAATATCGACAGAAGACAAGCAAGGGTTCAGAACGTTGGGGTTTGGGATGGACGTAATTTTTGAATAACAAGTCATGTTTATCTGTCAAAAGCTGCATTGAAGAATGATGTTAAATGACTTAATCGACCATCTGCTAACCAAAGATTTACCGAAAAAGGGTACACTGACACTGGCAGTCACTGACGATTCTTTCTGCTGTCTGGCCAACAACGAAGCTTTTCAACAGGTATCCCATGATGGATGGGGCAAAGGTCAATGGCCTTTACAACGATCCCCATATTTGAAGCACTATAAGCCAAGCACTAATAACGTTTTCTTTTTAAGAAGGGCAAGGGGCTGATGTGGTTGGTATTGTGACAGCTAAGTCACTGTGTGCAGTTTGTCATTCATAAGCATGTACTGCTAATTATAGTTCGAACCAATTCGTTAATTTTTGTCAATTTTTAAGATATTTATAGAAACCGGCTTCTATAAACTGAATAGGTTGTTGCAACAAACTCTAGTTAAATTATGAATAGTTTACTGTTACTGTCAGGTTTGGTGGGGGAATAAATTGGTAACAGGATGTAAAATTGGACGCAACATAGTGGTGCCATCTGGGATCTATACCAAGGCTACTAAACTGGTTTTGTAAATTATACGTTCATCCAGAAGGGGGATTCACAATTTGGAGATAAACAGGGATAACTTGAGTCACGGAAACACTGCAGACAATAATCTTGTTCTAGAAGCCAATACAGAGATTATCTAACCATACAAATTATTTTAAAGCAATTAAACATTTAGAAAAATGTTTTTAGCCCGCTATTACTACTTATATTTCCTGAAAAATATTTTCTTATCGTAACTTCCCCAGGCTTTCAAGCCTGCAAGACACCCTGTTGTGAGTCATAAAAGAGAAAACAAGTGTCTATATTTTAAGTTGTAATGAAGTTGCCTCCAATGAACAAACACTGTCTTGTAAAATGTAAAAAAAAACAATTACATTAAACAAAAATATAATTAAACGCCTGCTCAAACTACATGCATTATTTTAGGATTTGGTAAAGCAATGCATATGTAAAGTGTTAGTAACACCAGCGCTTATATACATTATAAAATGATACTTTTTATAATAGCTGATTATCAGTTAATCGACTAGGATACATCAAAGCCAATCAATATCATCATATCCATTTCTGTCTTCAATATGGTAGGGATTTTTAGGATTGAAAAACATCACAGTTTAAGCGTAAGAGATATGTCCACCACACAAGAGACTACAGGACATCACTAATAGGGCGTCAACCCTACAAATCAAGACTAAAAATTCTTACCAAAGTACTAGAAAGTGGCAAATTCCGACAAAGCTTCAATTTACACCAGGGCAGTAACTGTCACGCAGTCAAGAAGGCGACTCAATAGCAACTGATTCCATGCAAGCAACAAAACAAGCAAAATTTATTCTGTGACCAAAAGCCAAAAAAATGTCTTATGCTTGACTTTCTTGAAATTGACAGAAAGCTTTGATGAAATAAGAAAGTCTCTATAAGTTGCCTTTTTGACTACCAAGAAGCTTTACTGTCCTTATGAAACAGAGGCTCTTGAAGAACGATCATTTCAATATGAAACTCAGAGATGTATGAACATAATTTGATTTCCAAACTGGCACAAGTATCATTCTCATCCTAGCTGATGGAACAGATGCAAAACCAAATTAATTACCACCGCAAAAGATAAGATTGTGATACGCAAACTTTCTAAGGTTTACCTCTTCCCTGGGCTAGTATTGACTCTAGCCAAACCTAAAATGGGACGGCCCAGAGTGGCCAGATATTCAATGATCGAATATATTCTTTACAATTATCACGCGGCTTATTGCTTTTTTGCAACTTCTTTAAACAGAGCTGTCCAAAAAACGCAACATCCCATCGCAAAAAATTTCAAAGCAGCTTGGTTCATTAGCAATGGCCCTGAAGTTAAGACTATGCTTCCCTCTATAAGATTGATACAACTAAAATGGTGTTGAAACTCCCGTGATTTAGCCACAGAATAAGAGTCAGCTATGGAAAAAAGCAATCATTCATCAAGCATACACAAATTTAAATATTCAAATATTACACGAAACAGGAATCGACAGCTGTTCAAATGCCAGTAAAAATGACTAGCATCTTCAAGATTCTTTTTAAAAGCCTTTCAGAATTTTGCTCCGAAAGGTTTTAAAGAGACTTCTGGACATGCTAAATAAATGCATTTTTCTCGCTCTTGCAAGTCAATAGCAATTTTGCCTTCACTGCCATTGGATAGCTTCACCTGGTTAACATTAGCAGTATAGGCAAATTGATAAAGGCGAAGCAACAACAGAAAAAATCTGGACGATTTGGAAAAGTGCCGAATTCCTTCCTACTGCAATCAGAATTTAGGACTGTGAAAATAAACAATACACGAACACGCTTGCAAGATGTTATACAGGAGGCCTGAAACGGGACCCATAAGCTTCCAGCAAACCTTTTTGTGCAAAATATCTCCAAAAATGTATAAGAAAGCCTCTTTTTAAACATAAACCAGAATATTGCCAATATTCGCCGAGAAAATGTTAGCTCAATCGTTGCAAAGATGTGAACCATTGTGAAGGCTAACAATTGGTTTTCAGTAATTCTAACAGGTTTTACTAAATTTTAGTCATCATAACCCCCTTTTATGAGCCAGTTATAATTGAGAATTGCATTTGAGAGATGGCTTCAAATATGCTTTTTGAAAATATTTTCAAGCACCTGGCAGCCTAACACGCAACATTCATACACTTTCTTCCTAGTAATTTAAATCACGAAATTGTCATTCTCAAAATAAAAGTGCAGGACAAGCGCTGCTATTTCAGACGAACATATGTGCACACATATACGAATGGACTGCCATAAAAAATGTATTTACCATTTAATGAAACAAAAACTGCGAAAATGCAGCCGATAGTCCAGCATCATGGAGTCTTTTTACTGTATAAGAATAATATACACAATACAAAGCATGTTTCAGTTCCTTTTTTTAAATTCTACGTGTCAAATTCAGTAAAAATCATCACAAAGTCAATGAATCACAAACTGTCTTTCATTTAGGGTGTCAGAACGAGTAGGAGAGATTCGATGAGCTCCGTATCATCTTCATATCATCAGAGATGGCAGAAACAGGCAATGAGAGACGGTGCACGAGATACGGTATAGGCAGCGATGCAGAAAATAGAGACAGAAATGATCCGGAGGAGTCAGTTACCTGCTTGTGGTGCAAACAGTGACGCTATCATTTACTTCACCTCATTGGTAGTGCAAAGTGTGACTATAAAGTTGGTTAGCGTAAAACTGGCATCCGCAGAATTACCGCGCTATATAACAATGGTGGACCTTTCAGTTGCCGAGCGCAAAGAGGTGGCAGCGATGCATAATAACGCTAGATATCTACGAATTTGTGCAAAATTAAGGTATAAAAAATCAAAAAATCCATCTCTCAATATACATATTGCATCACAGTATATAGAAGTCAGTTTTGAGAACGGAAGTCTCCTCGGCAAGAGGCTCTCCGGGAAGATTTTTAAGTGCTCGAAGAATTCGGCGGCCAGGATAACTTCGCCAGAGTTTCTTGCGTTGCGTTTGCCTTTAGGACAGAATTTTCGTACTCCAACTGATTGATCTTATCCATCAATTCAGTGATCTTCTCTTTCAGCACATCTACTTCTTCACGGACAGCGAACATTAAATGACTTTTTACCAAATCCTGAAAAGCACAGAAATTGAGGATTACTCAACACAAAAGGCAATAAAACAGCACACTATTTAAAAAAGCCAATAATTATTTTAAGAAGATTCATCTCAATAGTGCCGACCAAGTTCCCAATACAGGGTTCCCAATAAAATTCTCATTTCGATTTCCCTGACATTTTACATGAGATTTAAAAGGAAATTAAGGAAAATGATGAAATTTATCCCAATTTTTTTTTATAAAAGATGATGACTAATCAATTCGCTGAGGCTAATTGTCTCCATTTCCCTGACATTTTCACAAATTTTCCCGAATTTCCTGACATTTTCACAAATTTTCCAGAATTTCATGACATTTTCAAATTTTCCTGAATTCCCTGAGTTTTCAGAAAGTGGGAACCTGCATTTAAAGTGGTGAATGACAATACTAATGGCCACAGTTAGCTCCATTGTGTATCTTGGTTATTAACATGAAATGATTATGGCATAACTTGGTTGAATCAAACACGGGTTTTGTAAGTTATCGGAGATCAGTATTGATGAACTGCTCATTTATCCTGGTCAATCACAGATAATATCCAGAAGGTACACTTACCATAGCTTGCTCGATTTTGTTGTCAATGGCCACGGTGCTGGCACCAGAAGCACTAAAATAAGAAAAAAAAATTGTCAGAAAAAGCATCCACGGATTTCAGCAAATCATCAAGCACAATACAACTTAGGTAACCAGAAAACAGGCCTCATTCAAACACCTTAATGTTTAAAATCTTCAAATATCGCGTAGCCGAGTTTCAATTCCACTGTTTTCTCATTACAAACAGCTAACAAAATATATGAAAATGCATTGAGTTTCACCTTAAATTGTTTTTAATTTTCGTAATTTAGATTAGTATAATGCTAGATAGAAGATGTGAAATAATATCAACATGATGTAGCAATCCACCACGTGTCAAAGCAAGTGCAGGAATTAGCACAACTGTCAGTATGTCACCAGCATGGCTTATCTACATCTGTGACCTTTCAAAGCTTCTGAAAATCGAGGCTCTAGGTCATCATGATCAAACGATAACGATGATGAATTATTGCTAGGAAAAACAACTAGCTACAACCGGTAAAATTTGTAAACATTATTGAAATATTCAAGCTTGATAGATTTATTTCAACGCTGGTCTCCTGTTTCAATTATGGAAGCTGAGCATTAGGTCCACTGCTTTGGACCTAATGAATAAAAGACTGTAGCCCTTTTGCAAGTCTTAGCATGCTGGTAGCAGCTCTTAGCCCTATGATTAGGAGAAATGCATCCATTTAACGCCATGAATTATGAAACATTTTCAAGGTTCATCTTATCGATAGCATCTTCAACCCACAAATGTCATTCAGGATCTGCACATTTGGGGCGACAGACTATTTGCGGCGTCAAGAACTTCCGAAGGTGAAAGGTCATAGCACGACCTACTAAAACTGTCCAAAAGACAAGAAGCGTGTTCCAACAGAAAATACCAAGTACAATTTCATAAGTTGAGATAGGACTCAAGCACAACCAGAACACGTGGTAACGGACCTAGGACGGGCCTTGACCGTGCCAAAGAAATTGCACAAAAATATCACGTGATTCTGGCGATCAGACAGTCCATCAGCCATGACCAGAAGCATAATTATGGCAGACCACATTTGAGCCCGGAAGATTTTACTTACTTTTCTGCAGATTCGCATGTCTCCTTGCCAGCTACTGTTGTAGATTCAGACATGTGTTGGGTGGCCGGATAACCGAATGGCTGGCATATATGTATCTTCTGGTTCTGGTCGGTTGGTGGATCAGTAACTTGTCGTTGTGGTTGTAGTGCAGGATAATTAACTTGCTGTTGAGGTCCAGGGCAGCTAACTTGCTGTTGTAGTGCATGATGATTAACTTGCTGTTGAGATCCAGGGCAGCTAACTTGCTGATGTAGATGTTGAACTTGTTGTGCTGGCAGATTTTGTTGGTCAGGTCCAGGATTGCTAATTTTCCGTTGTGGTGCAGGAATGGTTTGAAGTTCAGGTACAGGATAACCAAGTTGCCGTTGTAGTGCAGGGTTGTTGGTTTGCTGGCCATTCCCAGGATAGCTAGCTTGCTGTTGTAGTTGTTGTGCTGGCAGATTTTGTTGTTCAGGACCAGGATTGCTAATTTTCCGTTGTGGTGCCGGATAGTTGGTTTGCAGTTCAGATGCAGGATAGCTGACTTGCCGTTGTAGTGCTGGGTAGCTGGGTTGCTGGTCACCATGTCCAGGATAGCTTGCTTGCTGTTGTAGTTGTTGTGCTGTCAGATTGTTAATTTGCTGGTCAGGTCCAGGATGGCTAATTTTCCGTTGTAGTGCAGGATTGGGTTGCAATTCAGGTCCAGGATAGCTGACTTGCCGTTGTAGTGCAGCCTGAGCAGGATAGTTGGCTTGCAGGCCATGTCCAGGGTAGCTAGCTTGCCGTTGTAGTCCCGCATGATGCATTTGATACTCTATTGAGGCATAAATAAATTGCAGTTGCAGTGAGGCATACAGAACTTGCTGCTCCAACGTTAGGGCAGGCATTCCCTGGTCAGTTGCAGGATGAAATGCTTGCTGGTTGAAAACTGGATGAAAAATCTGCTGGTTGGGTTGTTGATTGAGTAGTGCAGGTTCTGATTTCTTCTCCATCATCGTTTGGTTTCCAGAATGGCAAGGATTATCAACAAGTGGTCGAGGAGGAGCAATACTCATTAAATATCGAAGTAGTGCAATTCGTGGTCAAAGTTAAAAAACGAAGGCTAGCGTTGGTGCCAAAGCACGTACTGAAGTTAAACTGAAGTCTAACTGATAACACGAATAAATGTAATCCTTAGCTGATGGTCGAGCGTATAAGTAAGGCTGCTCAAAACTAAGAAATGGGACAGGCTTTGGATAGACCAATGAAAAACGTCCCAATTCTGGTTTTGCCCTTCTAAGAATAGCACGTGCGACTACTTCGATGGACCCTTATGTCACGCTTCGATGCCCAAAGACCAAACGTATAGGAATGTCTTAATTCTTATGCCTTCTTACCACGTAGGCAGATTAGAATGAGGATTTTTCCAGCATAGGTACTGGCCAGTGCACTGGCAAACAATAGGATTGTAACGCGCACAAAGCTCTCGTATAACGAAAAACAATGAGACCTGATTCCTACCGGTTTGGTTCGGACATTTTCCAACCAGGAAACTAATTCCCAGATGGGACGACATGGTCTTGCTGGCTTCAAGAGATTAAGACATACCTCATAAAATGTGTCCCATTGGGGAACCCATTGGTACCTAACGTGCAAAGTCCTTGCAAAAATTCAGGTCATGCATTCCAGAAAGGTCAGTGGATATGTCCACTGTCCAGAAAAGTGGTAGAAAGTCAGAAACCAGAAAGGTTGCTATAAGCACAAAAACAATCCATGAGATCGGCCTGTAGCGTCCAGTGTACAAGAAGTTTCAGATATTTCATTAATAAACAAATAATGTTTCGATACATTTTACCATGTTTCATAAACATAACACACTAGTTCCTACACGAATCTGTCCACATGCGACCTTTTCATTACCGGTTTGGTTCGCACTTTTTAAAACCCGGAAACTAATTCCCAGATGGGACGACATGGTCTGGCTGGGCTACAAGAGATTAAGCCATACCTCATAAGTAGTTTACTAATGCTGTCCCATTGGGGAACCCATTGGTACCCAAAGTTCAAAAATTCAGGTCATGAATTCCAGAAAGGTCTGTGGAAATGTCCACTGTCCAGAAAGCTGGTAGAAACTGGAAAGGTTGCTATAAGCAGTTCTTAAGTAATGCCTAGACCAATAAAATTTCAACGCATTTCAAAATCATGGATAAGATCAGCGTCCAGCGTACAATAAGTTTCAGATATTACATCAATAAACAATTAAATAATGTTTCGATACATTTGACCATGTTTCATAAACATAATACAGTGTAGTTCCTTCACGAACCTGTCCACGTGTGCTTAAAAACATCCGAACCAATTATTTACAACAGGATTTTCGATAACAAAATGAAAATGGCTTCTGGTGAAAAACGTGGATTTTTTTAAATTTAAGTACCAGTTTTGCTCAAATTGGTATTTTGCCAATATACCAAACGGTTCCCCTTCCTCTGTCCAAAGGTAAAAAGAGTTACCTCAACAGTGAAGCGTGTATGTAAACTACAGTAGTAAAACGTCTAAAGTCCACGTTAAACATGCTTAGAACATCGTGCCTGGAAAAAAACCATTCGCAAATGTCGAAGTGCCCATATAAGCCAAATACAATGTGGTAGATTTTGTTGCACTTGAAAAATTCCCTAGTCTTTCTTATTATAAAAAAAGGAGTTTTCCACAACAAAATTTCTTTCATCAGAAGCAAATCATGCTTCATGATGCCTAGCCTATAGCCTTGTCCACACCTAGAAACATGGTTTCTGGAAACAGATTTCCTCAGAAAGCTTCCACATTTCGAGCAAGGAAACACATTGGATGAAGAAAGACGAATTGTTTCGTCAAACATTATTCCTTGCTTGAAATGTGGAGACATTTTCAAGTCTTATAACTCGTCGTCAATTCTTGGATTTCTGTTCATGATATTGAAATACGGTAAGATATTAAAGATCGGTTAATAACTAGCCAAAATTGAAATGCATCTAGTAATTTAACCTTTCTAGTTAGGTTTCTAGAAACCAACTAGGGGATAACATAAAATTTATTATGTATTGAAGCAAAAGACAAAGTAAATTGTCAAACATATTGAAACTTACAGATTTTATGACCAGAAACGTGAGCCCAGACATAACCACAATATTGCAGTTTATACAGTGTGAGGCATGTCTTGGACCTCTCGAATATATCCGACTTGCGTGCGTAAAATGAACTGGTTTTGTCAACTGCGGCTTTGCGATTAATAAATAAATGCCGCAAATGCACGAATTAGACTGCCAATGTACAAGCAAACGTGACGTGCAATGTCACAGAGATTAAGCTTTCTGGAATCGTCACATCACTCTAAAGTCAAATTTGAAAGGCCCAGACATGTGCCTCACCCTGTGTGCAGGCATTTCTACCAGGGAACAATCAATGCTTGAACAATAGGTTATTATTGCAATTTAATTGCAATGTGATGGTGGGTTGTTCCACCCAGATGTAAAAAAATCAATTAAGATAATATCAATAGAAATACAGGGATAAAATATATCTCGTAAATTGGTGAGTTGGGCTTGAAAGACATGAAGGACATGAAAACGACAACCAAAGTTACTGTATGTGGTCATCTGAAGAAGACTGCAAATACATGTATAAAGATAATATGTTATACTTAAGCACCGTTAAATAAGGATAATGTAGGCTACCAGTATAATAGGCCTAATGTATATCTGTATTTTTCTGATTTTGTCAATCTTTTTTATTGTCTGTCTTCTTCTAAGGATTCTGCAGGATGTATAGATTGATTAGCAGGTTTGTTTTGAAAGCCACGGGATTTTACTTGCAGATTTTACGGCCAAAACAAATATTTGATAAACATTCGTTACTGCAGCAACATTCAGATCGCAAACAGACGTTGTTTTTCATGCCAGCGTTTAACACGCACAATTCTGGCAATCAAATGGCACGAAGAAAGATAAAGAGCCGTGCCAGAATCCGAAAATCCGAAAATAGCATCAGGTTTTCCGCTAAATTATGGTTAAGCAACACCAATTTCAGATTTTCTCCCAAAATACACACCAGATGATGCACCCAGCGTATTCTGTGACATTTCAAGTTCAAGCTATCTCCTAACGTCGCTTGCAGACAAGTTGGTACCAATGTTGCCAAGTCATTTTCCTTACACAGAAACAGTTGCTTTGGGTTTGACATTTTACCAGAAAAGATTTGCAAAACAAGAACTGATATCCACGTATAATACATAATGGCTTCTACGCTCGCATTTTGCCAACCAGGGTTATAATAAGGCGTAAAAATCGATTCAAATGTTACTGCATTATGCATGTGGGTCTACGGCAAATTTGGCTGCTCCTCAAATTCCCTGGGATGAGCAAAAAACAGCATTGGAATGCGAAGTAGCTAGACTTTCTAGCCAACGAAAGAGCTATAATTCGTGACTGATGAGTGCGTGAAAAGGTAATGTTCCCTCCCTTATGCTGCATAGAAATTTGACAATCGGTGATAATCCTTGAGAATTGGGAGAACAAGCTTCAAAAATGTGCTCAAAAACTGAGTTGCCACTCCCGTTCAGCTTCCATAACAAATTGAAGAGATAAATTTGCTCAAAAGCATTCATTTCTCAACTTTAACAACTAATTTAAGATATACATGAACTTTATAAAAATTATAGGCAAATTAAATTTCCCTGACTTTTCCAGGTTTTCCAGACAATTAAAACAAACACTTTACAGATTTGACCCATGAATACAAATGCATGTGACTGACATTTTAGAAACTATAGACCTGATCGCGAAATGATATATTTTAGCCCTTCAAGTTTGTAAAAAAATACATGTATTAACATTGATAGTTTAGGAAATCCCGTAAGCAAAATTTTCGATAAATTACAAGAAATAATAGATTTTCAGTCTATTAATATTAAAACGATGCGAACACTAGTGGTCGAAATCAATAGACCTCCAACACGTCAAACAATTCTTTCACAATTTTAAACTTACCAATAATGATTGAAACGCTGTGGGGAAATATTTTGTTGAAAAATTTAAATGTTGTAAAAAAAATTAACAGAAATATAATGCATTATAAACACGGCAAGTGAAATTTTAAGCAAAAGTAGATCACAAATGCACCTTTTTTGATACTTTCTGGGGCGACTTATTCCATGCAAATTCATTTTGCCAAAACAAATGTCGAGACATTATATTAATTTCTCTGACTTTTTCAGGTTTTCCAGATGGCCTGTCTGAAATTAAGTTGTTACTCAACCCAACCAACTCACATATATCTGAACAGAATGGAAGATGAGTTTTGGACCAGGGTAAGCAAAGATTGTCAGAAAAGAAGCCAGACCATTCTTATCACTCGGAAACGTCTGTAAGCAAGAATCAGTCTGCTTAAAAATGAACTATGAAGAGTTAGTATTTTGCTTTCTCATAAAAACTTGGGGAGATAGAAACGTTTTTTAAAACGCTCTTATTAACACAGCCTACCCAAGATTAGTAGTTCGAAAAAAAAATCAGACGATCAATGAAGGGGTTCAAGGGGTCAAAAATCGAATTTTTGGATGATTCTTAACACGACTCAATACAAACTCGGACAGCCGCACAGTTTTGTTGTCAAACATGGCAATAAATGTTATATTTGGCAGCCGATACTATGGATCAGCTATCCAAATTGACTGGTGTGCAAATTCCGTCCACAAAACGCTGCAAAATCAATAATTTCCAAAAGCACGCACGCACAGGTGATCTAAATGTAAATATTATAGACTCGCTTTCCAGATCGACAAAATAAAATAACGCCAACAAGCTGGCCGCACAGAGACAAATTAGAAAACTAATCGATATAATGCGTAGGGCATATACTGTATTATCTGTCGCATTCCTGTAATTCGGCATGAAATTTAGCCACAACGAATGCATTCGTAGTACGGTCTTGAAACAGTCGAAGGGAGTTCTCAGAAGATTTAGACACGCTATTATTCCAGCAGACCCACACGCCAAGTTAGTATGGATTTCACTGTTGAAAATGACGTCGGCCACTTAAAATTGCGGGATGTTAATACTCCCAGGTAGGCCTACATTAATCAGTTGTCACACTGACGCGAAAATCAATACTTATGGACAAAACACTGGATTTCCAAGTAAAACGAGCCTCTCCGAGTTGGGCACTTAATAGACAGGAATAAATAGCGCGAGTGAAAAATTTTGACGCATTTTCTGGCAATGACCAGCACGTGTTATTTGAAATAGCCATACCGTACGAGATCATACCTATACGAACGGCAGCCTCAATTTAAAAAAAACAAAAGGAACAGGGAACTAGAATGAGAACAGTAGCCTAGTGGTAGCTAGAAACAGCTCTATCTCAGCATCCATGGTGCCCATACAGTTTAAAAAAAAATCGAAAATACAGTAAAAGTCCAGATCATAAACGGCCATACACGTCAATAATACTATCAATTTCAACAAATACCGGCTACAATACTAATCGTGTAAGGTAAGTACTGATGGATTGATATTCCATTCAGATCACTGACGAACAATCGCCATTTTTGGATAACTTATGTCGACCCTACACGATCAGTGCCACTATCATTGTTCCGATACTGATAGTAAGTTATCCGAAAATTCGGATAATCGTCAGTAATAATAACAGAACATCAATCCATCAGTAAATCACACGTTTCACTATCAGTATTATGTCCGTATTTGCTGAGACTGACAGTAATAATGCCCGTGTAGGGTCCTATTACTGTCAGCATCGATAATACTGACAGTAACACTGACTGTATAAGGTCAGCATAAGAGGTATTGAAGTAGAGGGATTGTTCATATATTATTGCTAACGAGGTAAACACAGATCATAAGAAATAACCGTGCTCCCCTGCTTCCCAAACCTGGGTAAATCATCCAAAATCAGTCTGCCCAAAAATTAGGTAACCAAAGAGGCTTTGGTTTGGGTAACCCTGCAAAAGTGCCGAATAAAGCGATCAGTAAATGAATAACCATACTCTGACAGTCTAGCAAAAAGATTAAACAGGTTTAGCTGATACGTGCAATTCTTATAATACGTTTATATGCAGCCTTAAAGTCAACTTCAATCAAAAAATTAAATTTAATTCGTGCATGGAAACGCAGGGTTCCCACTCAAATTCTGAAGTGGATTTCCCTGACAACGTTTCAGTCATTTCCCTGATATTTGACATGATATTTTTTTAAAAAAAAATAAGATTCTATGGATTTTATCAATTTTTTTTATAAAAGATGCTGACTAATCAATTGGCTGATACAAACTACCTCAATTTCCCTGGCATTCCCTGATTTTCCTGACTACCCAGAAAGTGGGAATCTTGAAACGTATTTTAATTACTGTAAGTGAATTTTGGTAGGCCTACGTGCAATTCCCACATTTCTATATGCAACCTTAAAGTCAACTTCAACTAAAAAATTTAAATTTAAGTCGGGCATGGAATCGCAGAGTTCCCAGTCAAATTCTGAAGTCGATTTCCCAGACAACTTTTCAGTCATTTCCCTGACATTTTACATGAGATTTTTTGAAAAAAAAAATAAATTATGGATTTTATCCCAAATTTGTATAAAAGATGATGACTATAATCAATTGGCTGATGCAAACTATATCTCAATTTCCCTGACATTCTCTGATTTTCTTGACTTCACAGAAAATGGGAATCCTGAAACGCTTTCAAGTGGATTTTGAAAATTTGACTTGATACGAATTGACATCTTCGATGTGATCGGTATTGGCAGTATAGGCCTATTGGAATTAATTTCAAACACCATTAAGCTGTGAGAATGTTTATTAGCAAATAAAGAAAACATACAAGTGAGCGAAACGTTGTGTATATTCTTTATTTGCTATTAAAGATTCTCACCAGCTTGATCGGGTTTGAAATCAATTCCAATAAGTTGACTTTAATTTCGGAACATCAACCTCGTGTAAATCATTCATTTCAACTTTGTAAAAGGATAACAAAGGTAACAATAACGAAAATTTCTGGGAAGCACTGTACTACGTAGAGCTGCACAGCTGACGTATAGAGTGTAGGTCTTTCAATTGGGAAAAAATGACAGCACCTTCAAACAGCAAACACTGTTCGTTTTGTCCCCAGGATATTCTCACCTGATGAAATTTCGGATGAAATAATAGATAGCCATGAGGCAATTATCGGAGCCCAGATCCCACTTGAGAGGCGATGAGGTGACAGCGAAAGTGGCCGCTGCGAAGCAAGTCATGGACGAGGCAGTAGCTGTCATTTCAAGACGAATCACCGAGACCAGTTATTACAGAACGTCTTAATTAAATCCGATCTAAGGCGGGTGCAGTGGTATTTCCAAAGAGAGGATGAAAAATCCAGAAGGAAAAGAACGTTCTGGTTGTTCAAGTTCTGGTGCTAGCAAAATCAGCATCAGCAGCCATGGCATCGTCCAGGGCAGCCATCATCCCAGCACTGCGGCACACGTGCCCGTCCTATCGACCGTCAAACACTGCAAGCACTACTCGTTCGTGTCTGGTGCAAACGAGGAAGTCTAATGGATTGCCGGTTGGCAACGGTTTGCACAACTGCGGCTATATATATTTGCACCACCGCAGAGTGCGCAGGCGCAGGCGCGTGCCACCAACATCACCACCCCTGCCAGCCAGCCTATCCCGTTTTCCGCAGAATTTTCCCTGACTGGTGATGTTGCACAGCAACCGTCCAAAAACGATATATCGGGGTCATCCGAGAACGCTTTTCCAGTACCACCATGTTGCAGTAATACACGATCAACATCTTATTATCTACAGCTTTGGACCCTTGGTTCCCAACCTGTGGTACATGTGCCCTGTATAACCAACTCACAGAATGATGACAATTTCAACTTCCCCAACTTCCCCTGGTTTTAACACAAATTTCCCTGACCATTGAAACATGGTGACTACCAATTGCTGAAAATGAAATTCCCCCTTCTAACAAAAATAGTTTTAATGATTAAATTGCGCCGCTATTGTTTTAAATACAATAACAGGGTTCCCCCACAGACGACATTTTCAACTTCCCTGATTTTCCAGGTTTTAAAACAAATTTCCCTGACCATTGAAATATGGTGACTACTAATTGCTGAAAACGAATTTCCCCGATTTTCCAGGTTTTTCATGGTTATATTCTAACAAAAATAATTGTAATCATTAAATGTGCGCCACAATTCTATTAAACACAACATTTAGTAATAGTAATAACAGAGTTCCCCCACAGACGACATTTTCAACTTCCCTGACTTTCCAGGTTTTAAAACTAGTTTCCCTGAGCACACTGGCCATTGAAAATGTGAAATATGGCATGCCAATGTAAGGAATGCTGTATTTACTGATTGTTATACATAATCATCAGATAGAACACAAATATCATAAGGAAATATCAAATTTACACCAGTTTTCTTAATTTCTTTTACAGAATTATTGTCATAACTTAATTTGCTAACCATATATAAAATGGTAATCAATATCCAGCAGCTAAGCCATGCAAAATCTGGTATTGGTTTTTTTAATTTCCCCGACTTTTTAGAAGTAGGCCTATACAAATTTTCCCTGACTTTTCCAAGTCTGACGTAGCTTTGAATAAGGTAACGCCGTCGTAGGCGAATTTGTTTGAAAAATTATATCTGAAATGATAGGTTTTTAGTCATGCAACTTTACCAAACAAACATACCAATGACGGATTTTACGAACATTTATTTTTAGGTAGCCTACATGTAAATTATATTTTCCTTGAAATATTTTTTTTTTTCATTTTTTATTTTTGTGGAAATAATAACAGTAGTGAAAGAAATTGTCCAGGAATATATGATATGAACTAGATCACCAATAATGCAGTTTTAGACCATTTTGAAAATCTCAGAAATATTAATACATGTACTGTTTAGCCAGAAATTGACTGCATAAACGAGGTGTAATATCTCCCAAACGTTTTTTTAAATTATGATGAATTTATAACTTAACACTCAATAGTTGCACTTTATAAGACTGTTTCATAATACCAGTACTGTACAAGGAATGAACAATCGTATCCAATTTTTTAGCAGTAGACATTAGAGGGCGGAATGAAAAAGCCCACTTTACTCGACACGTACTATAAAACATTTTTGCTGCTAAGAATAACTTACAACAAAACTTTTTTGGTCAAAGATAGCAGCATCTGACCAACAACAGCCATCACATAAAATAAGAACAGCAGTTAAATAGAGACAACTTCCTCGGGACATTAAACTTAGAAGCAAGCTCTGTCACACAGCCTATAGTATACAAAATCCAAAATCGCAATTACACGTACTTTACTTCGTGTATCGTAAGTATAGTTGAAGTGGAAGAAAGCCAGGTTGACCCTGCCATTTCACACAGCTCTAGTCTTTTGTAACAATTATTTGTTTTCAAACTGCACCTTTATATCTAACTGCGCATCGCGCAACCAAGCTTATAATTCATCATCACACCGGCCTACCTGTATGTACTGGTGGAAGTAGTTGGACATACAGGCCAAGAAGTGACCATTTGCCCTTTTGTTCGTGGCCATTGACCCTCCCCAAGACATGCTGCCAAGGCTTGCAAGCTATTTGGAAAAATACATAAGAGATAAAAAGAAATAATAAAAAAGGAAAAAGTTAGCTACTTAACACAAAACCTTAACAAGAAGCAGTGTATTTTTCGTAAAAAAAAATGACAAAATGGAAAAATTTTGTTTGTCAAATAAAACGTTTCCTAGGCAAAAGACGACAATAGGCGTGATTGTGACAATCATGCGGATCTGCTGGCGGTCAAGCGAGACAAACTCCACAACGATGAAAATCAAAGAAAAAATAAAATAAAAATAAAGCTGCTTGCGAGTACAATATCAATCGAAGCCAAGCAATATTCGCCAAATGACTCAAAAGTTTAAGTAAGGTAGGACGAGCCATGCACAGCACCAAGCACGAAAACAATAGTTAATAGGCGATCAAGCGATGATGAGTTTTGGCAATGGGCTGCAAATAACTGAAAACAATGAATTACTGCCACGTGACCCTACCCGGAGTCAATACGTATTCGACCAAGCAGAAATATTAATTATGAGATATGGCTAAGATACGCTCGCAAGTTGAAACCAAGCGTATGTTCCCTGATAAAAACATCGTAGACAGAAGACGCCCATATTAGTAACTCAACTTTTATAAGAAATTAAGTACCTGTAGAACCTGTGTAAAGTTAACTAATACCCTATCTACACTACAGGATTCCTCCAGAGACGTCATTTTCAACTTCCCTGACTTTCCCAGGTTTTAAAATAAATTTCCCTGACAGTCCTGACATGCACATGTATTTGAGTATTCTGCAATTTCATTTTCACAATAAAAACATTAAAAATGTGCCAAAGTTTTGCAAAGTTGGCATATATAGTTAATTGCAGTTATACAGTATTTCAGAACTTCACTGCAAATTTTTTTGGTCAGGGTGTAGTAGTGCACCCAGCACATGGTCATATTTCCATAATTGGGAAATGGTGAGAAGATATAAACATATCAGCCCTGGACAGAACACACTTTCACAAGGAAACAGCTCCTTTCACTTAGTGGTTTTTAAATTTCTTGTCATTTCGATTTTGGAACTAGCCAGTCTTTAGCTATGCAAAACTTACTGATTTGTTGAATTTTCCTGACTTTTTCAAAGTAAATCAACTTTCCCTTTCTTTTACAGGTCTTCCAGATCTGGAGGATTCTGAACTAATGTCACGTGACGGCCCGGCGTGGGACCCAGTTTAAATCTAATGGATATTCAATTATCTTTCCATTGGCTTTTACAAGTGGACCTACTTCAGCTTTTGCAAACTAAGACTTCAGTTTGTAACGCAGAAAACTCGATGAAATATCAAACGAGGAAAAAAAAATATTTAAGTGACTTCCTATCAATGGCATAATGACTAATAACAGCCACCCTGGTAAACGAATATTTAGTATCGGTCCCAAGGATAGACAGGCTCTAGCCTACTGTATACGGAAACAACTATTACCAGTAGTGCACCCCTGTATTTCATAAACTTCTACCAAGTCTTACGAGGACGTTCTTATCATAGATCAATGGCAACTCAAATGGCTATTGGAGGATTATTTGGCTTAAATTTTTAAGGGACTAAAAATCACTCCATTAAAAGATATGCAGGGTCTTTCACCTCTCATTTGGGTCTTCTATATTTACAATTGCCTTTTATAGATTCGGGACAGAGTAACTGTTCATAACAGGTAGGCAATGTGTTCAATCTTAACACAGCTGTAGCGCATTCTTCGGTTTTATTACAGCTACATGGAGGTTTTTAGCTTCGCTAAATTCACTTTTAGGCTCTAGTTCAAATTGCGGCTCAAGTTTCTCAGTTTCTGCACATGTGCATCCAGGAATGCTGAATATGTGTCGCTTGCCTTACGCCAATTAGGGAACGTTTAAGACAGCCGAAAACATCAGAAAGAATTTCCTGGGAGCGGAATTGGCTACCAACTTTAATTTGGAGAACCCAAGTTCCCGAATTGTATTCGTGCGCCACCCTGTAAAACCCTGTTAAGGTAGCTTCCACGTAGAGAGCCTATCTACTTCCACGGCTACACTGTTGCCATCTAGGGGCGATTGGTTTCAACAGAAACGAAGGCGATACATTGACTAGGAACATTGACCCCCCAAGCAGCAGTCTTTAATAATACTAAATAAGTTTCAATTGCCTGGTGTCCTATGGACGAGAAAATGACAAGTCTCCAGCAGCTGCTTCCAGAGAAGACGGATTTCTGGAAAAAACTCAAAGAGTATGCCTACTGGCTGTACTGCATTTCAAATTTGTTGATTCGTGAAGCAAAAATAAACCGAAGAATTAACAAATACTGGCATTTAGCAGCTGGATGTGCATGTTGGTTTCAGATATTTTGCAGAGGCAAGGAAGTGCTACACCTCGGACCCAAACGTAATATTCACTTCCCTGAATGTGAGGCACAACGCCAACAAAAATTGGACAAATCCCAGCTTCATTTCCAAATTGGTTTCGCTTAGAACCGTGCACAAAATAACAATACGCATACGAGAACTAATTAACTAATGGGCCAGCAGCAGCCAGAGCTTATTTATAAACACGACAGGTCATCGAAGCATCGGCAAAAAATAGCAACGGGATGGGGATGACACAGCACTAGTTAGCACACATTGTGGCAGACGAGACACCCAATTCATAAGCAAATTATCAGCACAAAAGCCCAACAATTGCCAAAAAAAGTGGTTGAAGGGAGGTCTAGTTGACTTTGTGGTACAGTCTACACTGCCCAATCCACACACAACAGAATCATTCAAAAGCAAATTAAGAAACCTGTTGTTTGTTTGTCTGCCAGATCGTTATGCCTGAAGTTATTATGAACTCTGTTTGTAACCAAACTGATGTTTGTTCAGGCTGAAGTGTAGACAAAACTGTCAACAGATGTACGAGGGGTTATGTCACATAGGCTACTGTCCTGAAAGGTAGCCTACACGTCGAAACTTATACTGGGTTTGCGCAATCTAGCAACCAAACCCAATTTTCATCAGTCGCATTTTCATAGCATATTCAACCAAGCTTCAGTTGGTAATTTCAACATTCATGGTAAATTAAATATTCAAGTTCAAAAACGATCTTCGCAACAATTCGCCGTGCTAAGCTTGACGTACAGTATGCCAAAGCAGGCATTCTCTCTGTGTAGTTAAATTATAGACTGTTGATAAAACGGCATTAGCACAGCATATTAGTCCATTAGTCACACTAGTTAAAACTGTCGTCAAATATTTCAGCCTGGCTCTTGAAAGCAACTAGGCCTATGCAGCTCCCATAACCAGCAATCCTAAAGCCACTGCAAACATAGGGCAAGTTGGGGAATTTGAGTGACAAGGGCCCCAAACTGGAGGAAACCAGCAAGGAAACAAAAAAGGCATTTTTGGTAGATGAAACAATTACCACATGACGGTAGCCTACCGTGTTGATTTTGCAGCAAAAATCTTACTTTTCAATGTGAAAAGTTGGCTGATAGCATGATAAGGTCATTGCTATTCTTTCCTTCCAGGAATATACAAACAGGAAAAATTTTAATTTATTAAACTTTGCCATGATAACTTTTACTTCTATCAAGACTTCACCAAATAGCAGTTTATTGCAATACGGGCAGTTACCGTCATCCCATGCATAGGCTAAGGTTACTGGATCATCGCCCCAAAAATGCCTTCAATTGCACATGTTTATGAAACTGACCTCTACATTCATCTAAAGGTCAAATTGCAGGCACATAAAACACGACACGAATGTCCGCACATTGATTGAGACAACTTAATAGACGACAATGACTGACCTTTCTGGATCCCCATCTTCACTGCTAGGCACTGCACCACCCTCCTGAGCCGCACCTTCAGAAGATGCGGCGGTAGACGCGGAACTAGGCACTGTAGATTGAGCCACACCAGACGCCGTGGCATCTTGCTGACCGACTTGCAAAGCTTGATCTTGAGCGGCATTATTACTATGAACAGTTGCTGCCGCCGTCAACTGTTGCTGCTGCTGCTGACTGGCATAATTTTGTTGTTGTTGCTGTTGCTCCAAAGATGGTGCGAGGGTTTGACTGTTAGCAGGAATACCTTGACTAAGTGGTGGCACTGATGAAGCAGCCGGTTGCAGAGTTTGCGGTTGGGCAAATTGCTGGTTAGCGTAATCGACCGACGGCCCTGCAGGAGGAGGTTGATAGACATGGGATTGTTGCGCAGGGGTGGTGTACTCCATCGGAGGAGGTGCTTGCTGGACTGGAGGCACCACCTGTTGAGGAGGAACTAACTGGGGCGCAGCTTGCAGGACATCGTTTTGACTCAATGGAGGTGGCTGAAGTGGGGGCGCCATTGAATGTATATATTCCACCTGTTGCGGAGGCGGTGGTTGAGTCTGTATCGTGGTAGCATATTCACTAACCGCAACGGGCATGGGTGGCGCAACTGTTCGAAATTCTGCCCCAACCTGCTGGGGCTGGACCGGGGCAGTGCTGCCGACAGGAACGGGAACAACATGGCCGAGCGAAGCTGTACTGGCGTGAGCATACTCAGTGGACATTGGCATCTGCGATGCCTGCGGCTGCTGTAGCTGCGTTTGGTGCAGCAGGGGAGGAGGAGCCTGGGTTTGATGAGAAAACTCATTCTGCTGGACGCCGAGTGGAATATTTGATGCGCCGATGTTAGGAAGCATGGAGTTGGGTATTTGTTGCAGCACGACAGGAGGTTGCGCGGCTGCTCCCACGGGCTGGTAAGACTGAACCTGCGTAGTCCGACCCTGCTGCATATGGAGAGCTGTGTTGGTGAAGTCCAAATTTCCTTGCTGTTGAGTTTGAAGCAGAATGGACACAGGGTATTGGTCGCCATGCCCAGCAAATCCTGTACCAGTATTCGTAACTCCAGTTCCCATGGTGGCAACATTGGGCTCGACCGACCACGAAGATGTTACCACATTCTGAGAAGTGCTCGTTTCTAAAACTAGGGATTCTCCTTGTTGCACCGAACTGGTTCCACTAGAGCTACCAGACCCGGTTCCAACTTCCTTTTCTCCGACATCCCCTTGAGCTGACGATGGAGGTGGCGGATCCAAAAAATCCATGCAAACCCAGCGACCACGTCGAAACGGTTCCCCCGTCTGGATCTTGACCACCCGAAACCTGTTCTGCCATTGAATGTCAGGATTTTGAACCACCGACATGGGTACGTTGGGCGCCTCGACCACGGTAACGCTGACGTTACTAGGAGTCACCGCATTTAGAGTACCCCCTGACGACGCTACCGGAAACACCGACAGCGCGGGCATCGGTGCGTTGCTCCTACCTTGACCACCCGGAGTTTGGTAAACCGTCGCCACATCGTCCTTGATGCTGCTGAACGCATCCTCAGACGAGTAGTCGTAGTCAGTCGTCTTGGAAACGTCTAGGACGTCCGAACTCAAATCTTCCGTGTGACTTTCATCCAAATCGTCGGCACTGTCATCGCCACCATCGTTGCTGTGCCTCGATCCCATCGTGACACTGGTGATTTGGAAGGAACTCGTTTTCTTACGGGTTGGTACTGAGACTGGGTTGGCAACCATGTTTGCCTGACGACCCTGCAGGTCACCGAGGGGAGATCCTTGGGGAGACAGGGGTGAATCCGAACCATATCCTTCCACTTTTAGTATCTGCACGGCGACAGGGTGTGCAGTTCTTGGAGCAAAACCCAGATTTGCTGCGTCGCCCCCCAAAGACTTTTCGCTAGCAGCATTTGGGTCATCAGCCATGATTCAGCCAGCACGCCACCGCCACCCCCGTTGGACACCCGGCAATCGCAGACACAACGAACTGTTTTTTTTTTTTTTCATAAAAAAGACCCAAGATTCAGCACAGAATTCAATGAACGGAGGAAAACGGGGAAGAAGGTCAAATTGGTTTAACCTACCTACCGATAGCAGCAGCAGCGTAGCAGCTAGTGGTGTCTGGTCTATTTCCTAATGCAAATGCCCTCGAAGCACTAAAATCGCGACGCCTGACGAACCATGCGTAATTGTTCACTGAAAACTGGAGTCAAAGGTCGAAATGCAATCCGAAAAATCCAATGCGACGTCGAGGTATGGCAGCAACAGTCGCCTATACTGATCCAATGCATAAATAATAGCATTTGGCAAAGCAAAGAACGCTGCTCGCCACCTTTCGATGGCATTTGCAGTTTTCTTCCAGCGTTAAAAACAACTCGCCGATTCAAACAAATACCAATGCACGTTTCATTTTATGCACGAAATGGCACTGGAAAACTAAAAATATAATATTGATGCAGAATATTTTACGTCTACTGCTCCATCAGCATGAAACGCTCACACCTCAGAATAGCAAACAAAATGGCGCCCATCCATACCGCGGAGCATTCTGGGAGACTGAAAAATAATGGTTCCGTCCGCTTCCGGCACACTGCACTGCACTACACTACACTGCATTGCTTCGTCTTTCTAGCCCTATTTTAATTCCCAGCAATTGCGCGATTTTTTCCAACATGAAAAATGTTCTGCGACTAGCATGAGAAAAACTATACAATCGATTTAAGAGCGATAAATTATCTGTAAATATTACAACTGATATGGCCCTGCATTAACGGGCTAATGCTTTGCAAAGGGTGAAGCACTCCATGCACAACGAGGGATTAGCTGGCCCCTTCACAATTTAGTGGGGGAGGAAAGGGCCGATAACAAAGAAAGGGCCAGAAGCCGCGAAAATAGGGGCATGGGTGACCCAGTTTCATTCCCAACAAAAAGCGCTGATGGAATGCGGATTATGCGGCGCTGAGGCGCTTTGCTGAAGCGCTGTACAAGGCGAAACCGATTTTTTAAACATGTAAGCTGTTTCGTACTAAATTGTTCATACTTTAGAATTTAGAATGCTTCATTAGGGTGTGACAATCCTAAAATATAATTGTAATTGTAGATGAAGCTGACTAATTGGTGTGCGCATCCCCAAATGATTACCAAAAAACGCAAAACCGGATTTGGTAGTCATTTACGGATGCGCACACCAATTAGTCAATTTCAATTGCAATTACAATTATTTTCTAAGATTGTCAGACTATTATCCAGAGTACTTATATTTTTAAAATGGGAAATAATTAGAAAGCTCATTTCTCGCATTGTATTCTTTGAATCCTGTTATCTTTTCTTCTTTTGCTTCTTTGTGTCTTTTATCAATAGGATACATATAATGTGAGCAAAATATATAATCAAGCAACGTTCGACACGAGGAGGCAGCGAACGTGGCAACCATGGCAACAGTGGAACGTGAGATTCCAATTGAGATTGCGTTCTATTTTGCGAAAATAATTATTTAGTTTTCAAAATGGTGTGAAATTCCTCTCATTCGCGAACTTTGCAGTTGCCTCTTTAAGTGAAACGACAATTAGTAGGTAATTATTACATTGGTAGCTCAAAAAAAGAAGAGCTTAAACTGTATTTTCTCAAAAATTTGTATATTTGGCGTTTTTGTAATACAATCTAAGAGATGCCAAAATTCAACGAAATTTTGAAAAAGATTGAAAAAAGCGCGGGAACAACGAAAGGCTTTATGGCGAACCAACGGCGCTTCTAAGAAGGAAAAATGATAAGGAAAGGCTGGTTGAGAAGGTTTAGATCGCAGCATCCGAACCATCTTCGAGAAATGCCCGCCAACGGGCCGTCAATGAACACCCCAAAATCTACGGCATAATTTCCAACCCATGTAATTAGGGTTAACGAGGAAGCTAACATTCGCGGAATGTCAGAGTACGCCATAGAGAGAAAGAGAGAACAGGAGGGAGGCGGAGCCAAAAGATGTTAACCACCTAGGCCGCTTATCCGCCCCCATCCATTTACTTCTCTATTGTTAATCCCCATGTTCAACTGTTAGTTAATGAGCAACGTGCGCGCAAATAATAAGTTTTCCCATTTGGGATAGTCACGTCCAGAGCGGGTAAAAGTTACCAATCATGGGAAGACGAGAAAATGGACGCGTGCGATTTCAGCGGTCAACTTGAGTGGACTTAAAACACGATTACCTGAATTTTACTAACTCGGGAGTAATTATGACAAAATTCAAACAGGAATCACAATAATGAAGAGTTTGGCCAGCGCATGTTTCTCATGGATCTATCCGTCATGGATCTGTCAACCAAATCCAAGGCGTGCGTCGGACACTCGCTGCCCACTGACCACCACCAATGTCCGATAATTCGGCCACTGGGCAATGCGAAAATCTCATCCGAAAACACCATGTCCAAGGGCAGTGAAGCGAGAATCGTTCGCCATGCATCGTCGTTTTCCATTTGCGACCTGGTGGATTTAAGCCGCACCAACAGCCACGAATCGGCAGACGTCAAAGAGTTTGACCAGCCCAAGTTCCACGACGGTCAGCGAAAGAAGGGCACGATCTCGGACACACTCGGTAAAATCACCAAAATTCGTAATTTCTTCGAGTGAACCCCAGATATTCCAAATCAAGTTGTGCATGCATGTGACCTATAGCTCGATTAGTATTTTCCAATTATTGACAAAATGTCTATATGTAAAAAACTTCTAAACATAAAATTATCTCAGCGTTTTTGAAAGAACCATGTATGCACGTGACCTAGCCCACTTTCCAGTTATTGACAAAATGCCTTTATGCAAAATATTTCAAATATAAATTTCTTTCAGGGTTTTTGTCATGCCATTATACCGTCATTATGAACATGGCATTTTCCGAATTTATGCTCGAAACATTATTAGACTAACTTACACAAATCTGTGCTTACCAGGCATGTCAAATCTACCTGTTTTTAAAGTTTTTTTATGCGCATAGATGTTAATCATTCCTCTTTGTTGCATAAATCTTGCATGCTGTATGATTTTACACTAAGCCCTGCATGTTCCGTTCTCGTGTATCAGTCTTTAAGCCTTGCTTATAGGCCGCCTCCAATTTCAGAATTTATGTACATCAAGTACAACAATACATGTACATGAAGTTGGTACCCATGCATTCTTTACAATGTCCATTATCGAAGATTCATTATATTACGATTAAAACACTCACCAAGGGGTTGGTAACAGCAGAAAATTCATATTGTTACTCTGAATATCTATATAGAAATTCCGTGGTATAGAGTAGTTTTAAATTTCATTCACATCGGATGTGTACATTAGTAAATATACATGAAGTTGGTACCCATGCATGCATTCTTCACAATGTCCATTATCGAAGATTCATTATGTTACGATTAAACACTCACCAAGAGGTTGGTAACAGCAGAAAAATATTCCTATTGTTACTTTGAATATCTATATAGAAATTCCGTGGTATAGATTAGTTTTCATGTGGTATAGTTTTTAATTTCATTCATATCGGATGTGTACATTAGTAAATGTGATACATAGTATACTTGGAACCTGACCATGATCATGCAGGAACGAACATCCATGTAGACCACTGACAGCAATAATGTTATGGTTCCTATATATAAAAACTTATTTTCCAGATATTCATGTTTCAGTTTCATTTCAATTTTATCTAAAACTAACTATGCATGCAATGCACGAGCAAACAAGCCAGCAGTGTAAAAATACAAAAGAGTAACACCGATAGATTTACAAATTCAACCATGTTTATGATATTGTTAATAAGCACCTGAAAATATAGACGTGTAGAGTATACTAGTCAATGGCGTTGTCATCGAGGGAAAGTGTTTGAAAAGTATACGGTATATATGTTACGTTTGCAACATGTTCATAGCGATCTGAACATGATTCCAAATGAACCTTAAATAACTTTTCAATTAACGTAATTCTAACGAGTTTTCTAAATATGCTACTCATGATTTCAAATTGAAATAATTTTAACATTATTTTCACGGGACAGTGTGGCGTCATTAGCTAGAATCTTAATCATGGGCCTAGCCTGTTTTGTACACCTGTTAATAATTTGGTTTATAGCGAGCCGAGCGAGACGCTATACAACCTTAATATGACAGTATTATCTATCGATAATAGGCACAACTTTATAGCACATGTGCAAATAAATCAATATTTAAACAAATGGATGCTGGATTACATGATTAGCCGTTCATATACATGTAACTCACTACACGAAAGAGTTGTTTTCCCATATGTGCGGGCCTAGGTGCATGCGAATTTCATTGCAATTAAAAATAATAAAACCGAACGTATACACACCAGCCGTTACTTCAGTATCTACAATTTGAATAATTCGACCCTCATCACGGTGAATATCATCGGATATATGATAACAAATTCATCACGCAATGACATCATTTGTGGCAACCTGTTCATGCATTTTGACGTCACGCGTTCGTGCTGAATTTACGATCATGCGTACACACGTATACAACAAGTGCGGCTTATGCGATCCCCATGCATGCAACCATAACAATGTGTACATTAATTTTCGATTCAACTGTATGCGTCCCACATTTGATTCAATTAATTAGTCTAGATAACGCTAACGTCTGTGCTGTCGAAATGCGTTTCTGAACAATTAATCGTATCGCCTTTATTTAATCAGCCGGTCGTTTGATTGCGTGCTACGATAAATCCATATGTATGCAGCCGGCAATAATACCGAAACATCGGACTAATTAATCTGGAAATAAAGACTCCGTTAATTGGGCCAGGTGACCAATATGGGATAGTCCGAAAATTGATTCTTAAGGTCAAACTAAAGTTAATATATACCTTAACGGCAGTATAGGTTCATTTTCATTACTGTATGACAATTAACCACTATACTCAGTAAATTATACATGCATAAACGTATGTACCTTCATACTGCATGCATATTAGCGCCACATTTGTAAAATAAAACAATTATGTTTATTTTAAAATATATAAAAGTTACTATACAGTACGTATCAGGTTAAGAGTGCTAAATTTCACTCTGCCCTATACGTTCTACAACGTTCTACATGTATAATGTCGATAGAGGGCAGAGCGAAATTGAGCATTCTTAACATAATACGCACTTTAGATGTGCTTAAATGCACGAGTTTAGAGTCTAGGATAAATGTACGTGTGCGAAACAACCAAAAACATTTACCAAAATATAGCCTATAACAGTCGTATATTTGTAACACGTCAAAATGAAGATTTTTGCGAATATACAATGAAAATTACCAAATGGTCGTCTTATATTTGAGATACATTGAGATACAGCCATTAAGTTGGCGATATATTTGGCAATTTACGCCATCTTAAAAAACGTAACTGAGATTTTTTACAATATTTTTTTTTGCAACAAACAACGGTTGCCACGTGCGCCATTTCCTCGCGCATCGGCACGTGACTCTGTTCGACGAATCAAGTCCTATAGTACTTGAGCGTCAGATTCAAACTTAAAAAAAAATCGGAAAAACGCAGCCACAGTCACCATATTTTAGAATGTTGATTATATTTTTAGCACGATGATTATATTTTAGAATGACGGTTCAAATGTTACAAGAAAAATTAGGTTTTCAACAAATGTGCTACACCCGCAGAAGTCCACAATAGACAGGTTAACCTCATGGGTTCAAACATATTTTGCCAAAGGGTATTTGCTTATCCGACCTGATTTTAAATTGCAGGGGTTGTTTTTTTGCGCCAGAATCGCATGGGCCTACCCACGATCGGCCCTCCTACGACGCTCCGGCATAGGTGGTCCATTGCACGTGCAAAAGAGGTGTTACGTGCATTTCAAAAGCCCATTTTGGGGAACGCCACACATCTGGCCGCTGTCCAGCCTGAAATGAAGCCATCAGTACCCGAACGTTAATAAGCACATTGCGATTCAGATTATACACCGGGTCGTAATAACCCCCTGACATTCACCCTGACGAAAATGAACCCATTTGGACAATTGGGCGCTGTCACGGCCACGTTTTCATCAGGGTGGACATGACATGGATTGGGACCTATATACATGTACATGTACGTGTATCTGGAATGCGTGAGGCGAAAGTCACATCGCAGCAGCTGTTGAATCAACTAGAATTAAGATGTTGAAGCAAGATGTCTGCAACAAGTGGGTAGCCCTTCTCATTTTTATCTCACAATATATGTTTGACACGCACTTGCACAGGTATAACCGAGAATTAGTTTTAAAATTAAATTTTTGTGCTTGGTTGAAAAGCTTAAAACAATCACAAAACAGTTAGACTGGCTTAATGTTGCAAGACGTTCTGTAAATCAGATGAGACAACATGCTCACATTTCCAGTCATACATGAAGTCAATCTTGTTACAATGACGCGTCACTGTTATTACCTCTAAGTATAAGTTTAGAAAAATGTTTGGAATAGTGCTGAAATGCATGCCACTTGGACTGTTCATGTATTCTTCTACAGAAGGTGTTTTATACATAATTTTGTCATCACCAATAATATGAATATGAATCAGGTCACTCAGGTGATTAATTGGTCAAGATTATATGCGTTGAAAGGGTACATATGGTTATATGGTATTCAGCTCGTACTGAACGTACATTAAATACAGTATACCACATCCCCGTGTAGAAGTCACACAACTCGAAAAATCGCAATTTTCAGGAGAAATAAGGCTGTAAATCGTTTTGCCACCGAGGACCATTGTTTCAGAAGTGACAAACCTGAGACCATTTCACTTGACGCAATACTGCCTTATACTGAGAACAGGAAATTGGCTATTTTTTAGTTCTGCAACTTACGCAGGTTGTGATATCAACGTATATTCAAAATGCACGCACTTATGTAGTGATTTAGCATGCAGGTATTAAATTACAGCATGAATCAAGGGTATTAGCGTCACAATTTCCTGAACTATTAACAATTGGATTAGCATTTTAAATATTATAATCCTGTTACAGCCATTTTGTGTTCATTGGGACGCAATGAATCCGTGCGGACGAACAGTTCGAAATCTTCCATTAAATAACATGAAAAACAAATGAGTAGGTGTGTTCCTATAGTGGCATTGGGGCGTGGATGGATTAGCCCGCTATCAGTCATTAACAGAAGGGAAATGCATAAAAGTTCGTCGCAAGCTCCTAAGTCGTCCTTTGTCTTCATAACTCGTTTAATCTCATTTGGGTCTTTATTCATGGCCAAATACGTTACACTTATACGTCCTCCGTATATTGGTCTTTTCGAGTATCTTTAATTAATTGTGCTCGCATCTTGCATATACATGTGCAGTAAATATGTAACCATTTCACATGCATTCATTGTATGACGCTAGTTTTAATCAAATATTTTCATTACGAAAAACTCATGCTGACAGGTTTTGTTCCTATACATGTAGGTGGCCTTCACGAATTGTGAGAATTTAAGGCAGATGTTCATTGGACAAAACTATAAGGTCGCAAAAAAGAACAAAGAAAATGTTAATTCTAAGTACTTTGAAAACGAGAACGTCACTATCACCAAAAACGCACGTTTTTGAAATGACCATTTCGATTATCGGTATGTGACACTAAAAATACATTAATGGACACGTTAAAACATCTTCATTATATCTGACACTGTTTTTAGAAACTACATGCATTACAATACAGAATTTGGAAGCCTTTGGAAAATATTGCATATTGGCAAAATAGTGCTTTGACAAATTTCAAAATTATTTTCCAGTCGTAAATTGAATTTCTTAAATTCTTACATGATTCTTAGAAATGTTTAAAATGTATAAATATATTGAAATTATAATTCTATTAAATTTCGAGCATATATTTCAAAGAAATCGTGTATTATGTAAAAATTAAAGTTTTTAGGTACGCGCAGCATTACCTTTGTATAATATGTCAAAAGTGCATGCATGCAGAACACAGATTAATGGCATTGATATCTCGCACCAATTTGCGCAATTACTCTGTTCTAAACACGTTAAGATATTATCAGGTGTCTTTTACTCGAAGTTGTAGAAATTATATTACAACTCCTTTGCATATTTGTGATTGGAATTAGGATACCTCCTGGATACATGTACATGTATCATTCAAGTGAATTTTAACATCTTAGAGAAACAAATTGTAGATACTTCAGGCACTATCTTTCTGTAAGTAATTTACGAGCTAGAATTAATTATCAAGTATAATATCAAGGATGCAGTATAAGCTATATTACAGAATATTATATATTTAGAAGGAATACCGAGTCTCCGGATTTTTTCATTTTGAGTTTTCGCTTAAATTTTCGAACGACAAATTGGGAAAATTATAGAACGGACTCCTATTTACTTTTATTTAGGTCCAGCATTGTCAGTATCAAATGGCTAATATTACTTCCAAAGATTAATTATTGTAAAAATCAACATTAAACGTTATCGAATTTATTTCTCAAAATTTTAAACTTGAAATATTAAAAAATGTCTATTCCTGAAACCAATGTCGATTTATTGAAAATCGTTCATGAAAGTTCATCTGTATCTATCAATGTTTCTATTGGCGATTTTAATAACAATAAACACACGGAGATAAGATGTCAAGCTCACTGTATGCAACAAATTTATAAAAATTCTAAATAACAATTATGTTTTACATGTGTATACAGAATGAATATATTGAGTTGTACAAGCTTTACGTCAGCCATTTTGCCAGCACAACGCCCCGTATACAGGGTGTATAGAAATCGTACAAACTATAGAATCGTTAGAGTCGCCGCAGGAAAATATAAGCAAGTCAAGATATTTTGTAAGTTGAAAACCGCAAGGCAAACCGATATTAAAAGTATGCGCATACAACTTTGATGGAAACCCACATCTTGCCAAGAAAGGTCAGATTCGAGATTTTACGACTTATTTGCTCGCTGTTGCTCACCAACCTGGCAATTATGGTTAATTATAGGTGCGTTATAGACGTGCTGGGGCCACGCGTTGTTTACCCTTCACGCGTATATAATTCAATTTCTCCACTTTAACTTTTGAGTTACGAGTTAGTAGCGGCTGTGCTGTATACACAGTACAAAGTTAGTAGCAGTTCCAATTTGGTTAATTCCCCAAAATTACAAAAAAGTAAAATGACGAAAATTTTGCCGTGCGTCCTGATTTATATTTTTGATTGCCTTCATAAATTTTAAGAAAGACTGTAAGCAAATGCAGCTCCCAAACTACCTGTGAATGTGAAAATACATTCACTAATAGCTATAGGGCACAAGGGCTTTGAGCACCCATGGCTATTGCAAATTATAGAGCTAGTGTCCGCCAGTGCATAGGTGGCCCTAAATGATTCCGAGGCCACCCGTATGGTGGCCTGGTGATGACCGGAAATCCGATACCTGCCTATAACAGATATTTACACAAGGGACAAAAATTACCGAAAATTGGCATGCTAGGACCAGAATTATCCCATAAAAATGAGGGGGGAAATGGGCGAGGTAACAGCCTTCAATATTGGTTGCAATTTTGACTGTTTGGTCAAGACTCGGAGGATGGACATCGTAATCCAGTCGGCTCATGCCATGCGAAAAATTGACCAGTCATTACATTTTCAATTGTTTCATCACTGGCATGCGCGTGCACATGTCATTTTTAGATACCTGGCAAAAGCCATTGCCCTTGGCTCAGTGTGAATTTGCGAAGCAAAAGTTATATATAAAACCACTGGTAGCTCAACCAAGATAATGAAAACTAACTTCAAAATATGTTTGCTTAATAATTTCTCAGATAATAACGGCAATAATGTTTTTTTTTAAAAAACAACGATCTCAAGTAGGCGACGAACAACAAAATATCGTTATCGATATTGGTACAGTATTGGTACATAAAAATTATTTTAGTGCTGAATGTAATTTCATTTGAAATCATAGCAAACTTACTAAGAAAACTACTATAATAATATGTACTAATATAGATGGCAAGAGTTTTATAGTTAAACAGTTTCAATTGAGATGGCTTTAAGAAAAATATATAAAAAATAACGAATATTTCACAGTAAAAGGTATAGAAAATGAACGAAATTTCACAAGCAAGAAGAAAGTTGAACAATAACAAGCTGACTAACATTTCAATAGTTAGGTTCTCAGGAAGTAAAGTTTTAAGTGGCTAATACGCCATGTTTTAAATCTATTCTATAACCATTTCTGCAAAGGGAATGCTGTACCAATTATACAGTAGAACCTCTGTAAGTTGACCACCTTGCAAGGCACTGTCGCAAACTTGTCAACATATGGAACGAGGCTGGCATACTGACAGAGGATTTTAATTCCGTGAACTGCATATACGTACATTTACAGTAATCATTCATCATTCATGAATAATCTAATTAAATGGTTCATAATACAGTACCAGTATTGCTAATGCGCTGCAAATTTGTCCAGCAATTACACGTACAGTAGGGGTACTGAAGGGGTTCAAAATGAACTCTTGTATCTCTATATAGATACAGTTATATAGTGTTCAGGTGTGTACGCCGTACGGTATATACGTTTTGCAAGCAGCCAATATATTTAATCATATATGCCTTCACATGTTAAGACCATGCTGGTAAACATACAAAGAGAAATTACTATTGTGTATCATAGTCCAAGTGATCAACATACACACATAAAGAGATGCAGGCGGTCACTGGTCAACATGTAGAGGTTACCTTCCATTGAGTTAATGTAGTGACCGTCCGATTAGTTAAAATGTGATCAAGATAGGGTGATGGTCAACATGGGTTAGGTGGTCAATGTATATCATATATCAATGTATATCTGTATATCATAGTTTTTCTAATACAGACATATTGTCTAATACAATTACATTTTTTGTTTGAACATCCATGACATAATCCCACTATAATGTGGTATGGATTACGTCATGAGGGATTAATTAAATTAAGGATACATTTAATTAATTTTTCACTTAATACAATTAATTTATTTTTCTTTAATTTAATCCATGTATATTCTCGTAAAACGTCATGGTCACTGGCCCAGAGGTTACAATTCCTAACGTCTCGAGATACCCTATCGAAAACGACGACTTTAAATCTCTTAATCGTGGTCAATCACAAAGGGTAGACGGCTATGCATCCACATGAAGAGATTAATGTTGAAATGTATCCAGTAATAAAAGCCGAACAAATTGCGTTGAAATATCGCTTGCCGTTAAATATTTTAATCTTAATTAATGATCAGTCCATTATAGCAATTGCCGGGCATTCGAGAGGAAGCTGGTGTCAACGACTATAATTTTATAAGCAGGTGATTATTTCGTGAGAACTTTTCGATTGGCGACTAATTGTTGCGGTGGCCAAAATGACGACAAATTCCAATGATGGCCAGGCGTCAGAAGCTAAAACGCTTCACACAACAAACAATGTTTTTCTTAATTGGGGCGAAATTACGATCCTCCTCATAAATAGGAAGATGCGTTTTGGCGATTAAAAGCCAATGTCCAAATGTGGGGAAAACAAGTCGTTCGTATCATTGGCAAGGGTCAGGACAAATGCAATTAGCGAAAACAAAAAAATGACGAGAAATCGTAAAATATGTGAATGTCAATCGTAAAATTATCGATAAGCGACGCTGAAATTGGTTCGCAATTAGTAGCCTGGCCAGCTAATGAGTTGTTAAGCCAAAAATGGGCAACGTCCGTGCGTTTGGAAACAACAACAGCGACAGTTCGATATATTAAAAGCTTCTTGAACTTCCTCCGAATTTTCAAGGTCCTTATAAATAAGGCAAAAAAAATGGGCAAATATAATTACCGCAAAAACCCACTTAAATAAAGATGTACCGATGCAATCTTTTAAAATTTCTTATCGATTGCTTTTCCTTCGCAAATGCATGAGGGAATTCAGTTATCGCTAATTGTCAATGCTTATTAGGGAGCGAGGATTTATAAGTGTAGGAGCAACAAAAGTTAACGATATAATTCAAAACGTGAACGTATAAATCTGGACGTGGTATAAGGGTGAAAATTCGTTTCTTGCCCTATCTTAAACATGCTGCCTTGTTAAACTAATGGCCGTTCGCACTGTTCTGTCATCGAGCCATGAATGAAAATGATAATGAAAGACGATTAACGACCGGTTAAATCGCTTGCCGATTGGGAATACACTTTTATTTGTTCGTTAAAGTCTGATTACGTGTTAACCCATGCATGCATGGTTTCTCTCAACGCGTCGCAACGGTGATAATCACTGAATAAAAGATGCAAGCATTCGTGCAATCTGGCAGTTATACAATAGCTATTTCGATTACGTTAATTTATTGAAAATGAAACCTGTTAAAAACTGACGAAAAAATGCAGGATCTGGAATATTTTTAATCCTCATAATATGCCCTTCAGACATTATCTGATACACTGGATCAAAAACGATTTGAACTTTGTTTACCTTTTTCATGGAATTGTGCATGCATAATTCACCATTGAAGATCTAGACTTTAAAATTCAATTCCTTTGTAAGAAATATTGCAGCAATATATTTATTACATAATAATTCAAACGAAAAGTGAAGTTATAAGTTATATCTTGTTATAAGTTTCTCTGATTTTAGGATTAATTGAGGCATTTATCTACCAATCTCAATTTCACAAAATTGCGAAATTCTCTGCAATATTTCTCGAAAGTGCAACGCTTTTTGAGTTGATAAATTACATTATAAATAACATGAACAAGATTAGGAAACATATTTTGCATTCAGAAAGGATCAACATTTACAATATATTCTTTAGGTAAATGAAAATGAAAATGGGTGCAGTGATGGTTTTAGAAAAATACTTGATGGGATTAATACCAACGACTTGATGAATCTGTTAAAATTCATTCAATGTCGTAAAACAGCTACTTTCTTCAAAGTATAGAATAATTCGTTCCACTTTCACGCAGCTATGTTGTTTCAAGAAGAATAACGATTATAACACATTATAACTTTCCCCAATTCCTATTTTTTAAAGAAAGGTAAATATTAAGTAAATTGATACACTTTCAATTTTGTCCATTTACCTTATTGTAATAAACCGATACCGGTAGCCTATAATAAATTTATCAGCAAAATTTACGAGCACAAAAGGAGAATATCATTGAGATTTTCAGAAAATTGAAGAAATAATTAAAGAGTAATTGAATGTTGTCAAAAATGTTTCCTTCTACATGTTCAAAATCACTATAAGTTATGTTCATGCCATGATCATCATTAGCCTATTGCATTACACTTTCAGGAAATATTGCAGAGAAGTTTGCAATTTCTGTGAAATTGAGATTGCTATAGTATTTGCCTCAACCTTAAAATCAGAGAAATATATACACTCAAAAAAGATGCTTCACTTGTCGCAAATACTACACTTTTTTAGGTGTTTACAAGGTGTTTTTAAGCACCCATGAAATAAGGTGCTTATGGGTGCTTATAAACACCTTTCTTTCAAAACACCTGTAGGTGTTTAATTTTTGGTTCTAACTGACACCTTTAGATCACATTTCCTATAGGGAACCTTATTTCATGGGTGCTTAAAAACACCTATAAAAAGGTGTAGTATACCCGTACAGTATACTGGTATACTGTTACAAGAATAATAATGCAGATTATCCATGTATTAATTTTTCCAACTGTTATTTTTCAAAAAAGGTTAATACATGTATTTGAAGACGCAGTTTCAGTATTTCCCACTTTCAATTTTCCTCCATATTTGCCATTTTTATTAAACCGTAAATTTTATCGACAACAATTGCGGTCAGAACTAGTTACCATGATCAATCAGAACATTGAATACGTATCGATACATCACATATCGAATGTTGAGCTGCAACGTATTTCACAAATTAAAGTATCGCAAGCTTTGGTCTCGTTCGCAGTGTGTTTCCTGATAAGTTTTCATGACTCGAGTCAGATTGAGCGCAATCAGTCCTTGACAACGAAAACCATACGAGCCCTGGACGGCTAAATATGAATGAAAACGGTTAAATCGATGATAAAACAGGCGTTCTCCAATGGCGTCGTGGCACGAGCAATGACGCCGAGGGAGGTGTGGACTTGTGGGAACGATAGAGGAGTTGCAACAAGTTGTCAGACAAGGTGGGCAAGATACCTGCACGGACACTGGTGCTTTTCACTCGAGAGGTGGACGTTAGACGTACGCGAGAAGCAGTAGTTTGCTGCCCTCTAGTTACCAACCCAGGCATCACATCGCTGCCGTTGACGCACTCTAAAGTCACTCAAACTGACCACATGCTCGGACACTGCCTAGTTCGGACATAGAGAACGCACGCTGTGAAATTTGGTTATTATTATCGCGTGGACAATGCCAGCAAATAGCATTTAGGAAGAACGTCCGTCCAGGGAGAACTAATAGGTTCGTATCTGTTGCTCAACCTTTCACTGTTCTGGATTATGTAACGAACCAAGGTTTCAGACTCTGTTGCCATAGGCTTGATTGGGTCGCTAAGACGTAAATGAGTTTTCTTATGCATGGGCCATTAGGACATCGAATTTGGGATGTACCTGTATTTCCCACTTTTTGCTTTTATACCAACTTAGTTTGCCACCAAGGGATAAATTTATTGAATTCCACAACATCCCACAAGAATTTATCAATTAATTAGTGCATTGCGCACAAAATCAAGACGTATATAGCTTCATACATGTACATACAAGTATGATTGAAGATATATGCAGCACATTTCTCTTAATTATAAGATTCAAGATTTTCTAAACTTGTACATTTGGACTATAAACTCTTACATCGCTGGTTTATTCAACTGATGTATTTGTATATATCATTTGTGATATGATGTACATACTGTATATGTAAACGAGTGATGTAAGGGTTCATTCCAAATATACATATCATGGACGTACATGTACAGTATATGTATAAGTTTAGAACAGACTAGATCTTATAAGAGAAATGTGCTGCATGCATACATCTTCAATTATATATGTATATGATTTTTTCTACATAAATTTGGTGCACAATGCAGTAATTAATTGATAACACAACATGGAATGTTTGTAATTTTCAATAAAGCATATAGATTGGGTAGGGAAAGCAGCATTTTCTAAAAATGCAGGTAGATTCAGATTCGGCGTCGTTGCACAAAATTGTGGCATGTAATTTCTCATAACTTAAGACGTTTTATGTAGCCCTTATGTTGTTTATCGCGCTAATTCCCCATTGGTTAATTAGTTGGGATGAGAAATGAAAACTCATTTAAGCTTATAAAGATATAAGCATCGAAAGAACTTCATCAGTAACTTATGTTTGCCATATCTACAAAAATACATTCATGTAGTTAACAACAACATTAAGTATACTTGCAACAAATAATATTGCAGTCATTGTATACGCAGTATGATACACATACATCAGTTAGGTTAACTCTCAACCCGTTTAAATCAATAATGCGAGTGAAAGTCACTAATTTGATATCGTTAATTTTACAATAAAATCCCAGGTTGGAAAGGGTCAGTATAAGCAGTAGCATTAGACGTATACCTTAAGGTCATATCAAGTTTTCTCCATGCAGTTAGACCGACGTCTAAGCACTTTACTTATACAGGACATGGCCCAATGTACGATGACGCGACGTTGACACGCTTTATAATCGTTTCAATTACATCATATATGAATTTTAAAGATGGGAAATAGTTAAATTAACACTGTATTCGATAATATTTATTTCATATTAACAGCTACGGAATAGCAGTACCATGCATGCATATCAAATGAACGTAATAGGAAATTCTGTAAACCAATAAATTTCGCTTTCATAACACCTTTGTTTTCATTTAAAACAACAACAAATTTAGACAAAGTTTCAACATTGCTTATCAGCTCGATACTTTCGCATCGAAATCTAACCTTTTCTTGCGATTTTGAATCTCGCTCATATGCGTTGCTCTTGGGAGTCCTGGGTCCTTGTAAAACGGAGTACACGCCACTCCTGTATAGGTAGGGGGTTCGGTTCCAGCCCCAAATTAGCGAAAATTAAAAGCAGAGTCGCTGGCAGTTTTCTTGTTTCAGGGGATTTTTAACGACTTTCTGGTCACTAAACAATGGTTAGGCGTTTCTATTCTGAGCTGGCCGAGTGCATGCGTGTGTTCGCGCCCACCAGGGGTCTTGGGACAAAAGGCCCAAAGAAGTTGTTCCTCCCCTGGTGCTGCGGCGAGCTACCTTTTAATCAAGTCTTAACACTGTAAATTGACCAGCTTTTTCTGTGTATTTGCAGGCGGAGGAGGCGCCACCACCAGGTCTGAAATTGGGAGCGGAGAAGATTCTGAGAATCAGAGACTCACTCCGGAAGTCAGTCCGAGCGGTCCTCTTCGGCTGCGGGCCGAACTCTCCCTGCAGTTCGCCAACCAACAGTCGGGGTCAGAGGGCATGGGCGTTTCGGAACGCAGTGCGACGAATGCGTTGGAAGGCGACAACGCATCCCCCAGCCGATCCGTGTCCTGGTCCCCAGATTCACCCTCAGGTGGCGTTCAAACCATGATCCTGAACGCGGACCAAAGGATGATGCACCGGAAGGAGTCCTTGCGTGAGGACCCGGAAGACGAGGACAAGGACCCTTCCTCTCCGCTGAACGTCGAGGACGATGACGACGACATGGACACCAAGTCGGACAAGGGGCACTCGGACGGGCAAGGGCAGGGAGGGGACGGTGGTCTCCACCATGGGGGATCCAACCACATGGATGGGGAGATGGAGGAGTTCACCCCCAAACGGAAGCAAAGGCGCTACCGCACTACCTTCACCAGCTACCAGCTGGAGGAGCTGGAGAAGGCCTTCGCCAGAACGCATTATCCGGACGTGTTCACTAGGTAAGGAACTGGACAAGTAGACATACTATATGTCCACTTTGAGATATCAGTTGAAGACGGGTGGGATAACATTTTAAGATTTAGATTGGTGGCAGCTTGTAATAACTTTTATGCGAGAGGAGGTAAAGCACATTCCCACCATGCCGGGAAACTTCTGAGCATATTATATGCGATAATAAATTATCATAATCGCTAAATTTATTTTTACACCTCGTTGATGTAAAAATAAAAAATTGCGCATTAATATGCTTCGATGTTTTTGTTTTTGGCATGATGGGAATTTGCATGGCAGAGCTCCCACTGATCCTGGTAAAGTCAGGGGGTTTCTAACAGACTGGAAAACCTGGGAAGGTTCAGGGAATTCTGAAAATTCAAAACGTCAGGGGAGTTCCTAACTCAATTAAACTTAATTATAATTTTAATCCAAAACGTATTTCATACATGTTTATCGATTATAGCATGCACCGCGGTTTCTTAGGTAAAGTTGCCATTTCCACAGTGAAAGAAAACCACAATATGACAGATTTTGTCTCAATTTGACTTCATTATGACAATATCGAAACTTGCCAAATTAAAAATAAATTCCGAGCATCCGAATTTAATGGCGGGAATTTTTAAGCGAAACCACCGAGGTGGTAGAACTTGTCAACCCAATCCGCTCATGGAATTGCATGCCCATACGGATTCTTACTATTGGTCTTTCTGCATGCCATTCAACGTTGGAATTCTCTTCCAAAATTTAGCCTTAAGTTTCAAGAAATTCAATTTGACAATGATGTCTTGGTGGTACCCACCGAATCTTAACGATGGTTGATGGACTACACCCCACTACCACATGGTATTAAATTACTGACAGTAGGGTACTGAGATGATTTGAATTGCATTGAAATCCAAATTGAAAAAGGGTATTAATGATTTGATGTTGTGTGAATTCCTCATTATACAAATTCAACAATTATCGTCCTAGTCAATGGTCATATTGATTAGAACATTTATTTTAAATAGCAGGTTCTTTTACTTTATATTGGTCGATGGGAAAACTAAACGTTATAGGGTAAAATACATTTTTTAACCTGGGAAAGTCAGGGGATTTTATGTTTGTAAAGCTGAAGGAACTCTGATATAGTCAGTTGCGATATATCAATAATGAGTACACGTGTTAGTTTGTAGTTTTGAACTCATAGATGCACGTTTCTAATACAATTCATGGTTTTTATGGTTAACCTCCATTTGAATGAAGCTAACCTATATAATGGTGTCTTCCAACAATCATTCTGGTATTATTCTATATTTGCGATTAATTAGTTTGTGTAAATAGTTCGTTCCATTCGCTGCAGCCAGCGTATTGAATTACCACCACCTGTGCAGTATCAATAAACCGGATGGTACCATTATCAAATAATTAAACTAGTGCATGCCATGGGAGGGAATATAAAGAATAATTCAATCGTCTGGAGCGCCATCTACACACTGGTCTTGCAAATGGGCAAGGTGCCTTGGCGCGAATTCGAATTACACATGTATCTACATGTACAGGGTGATCACAAGTCTTTCCCTCATTACAAAATTAATATAAAGAATACTTTTGAGTTACGAGGAACAAATTTCGGAAAACGTTTGTTGAACTACTTTTTATTTCAGGTATTTGGTTCACAGGGAGTTACAATCGCTTGAATCGAAAATGGCGTCCACATATTACAATATTCAATATGGCCACTGGTATCATGTGACCACAGCTCAATTGCATTAAGCTCAATTTCTAAAGAGTCTTGACTGCGAGCAACCTTGGGTGATTTGCTACAGTGCATGAGGAAATCTCTTTTGAATTCAATTTTCTTTTGAAATTGCGCTGAACACTGGTCAGTTATTTGGCATCATGATAAACTGTACCAGAAACATTGCGCTTTTCCCAGCATAGCCGCAATTTTCGATACTAGTGGTTACGCGCCGCCTGCTGGAACCTGGTGAACAAAATCCATGAAATAAAAAACTAGTTCTACCATTTTCCAAAACTTACTCCTTGTAATTCTAACATTTTAAATATATATTTCTGTTACGAGGATAAGACTATGATCATCCTCTCCATGGGCTCTAAATCCTATCTACAATCGCAACATTTTCGAAAGTCAGATCTCAGCCAAATGAAGCTTAACATTTTACAAATGTGTTCAGTTGTTTTTATCAACTACTTTAGCAATTTCACGCGAGAAAAGGGGTCACCTTTTAAATCAAATATTGAAAATGCACGTATTTGGTGAAAAATTCGTGCAAAAAAACCCGAGTTCCTCGAAGTCAATCACATTGATACTCAATTGTGTCCCTGAAATCTAAAGCTAACAAAAGCGTCATTGCAGCGAAGGCATTAGTCAAGTGAATCCAATCAGTGAATGAATCAGGGAATTTCCTTACACGTCAGTCACTATTAACTACCTTGGCTGCGAGCGCATTGTGATGAAAAAGTGTGAAAATATATACTGGAAAGGAGAAAAGGAAAAAAACGGAATTGACTTTGTTCAATTCATCGCGCACAATTAAGTTTATGTTCAGGAATGTAAAGCTGAAATTCTGAATGATGGTCAATGGCTTTTGAGAAGTGCGTAAAACTAGCGCAAAAAAGACACCAAATGATACAGTACACTGTGCTGTTGAGGTGTCCAAGAAATGCTGGAACCTGGGCCATCACAAAAACATGAAAATATTTTTTAAAAAACAGGCAAACAGGTGCCATGGAGTTACTGGCGTTGACGGAAAAGCCTGGGATACGCGCGCATCACTCATGTAATTCAGGGTGGCAATTTTAATGTTAATTTTAATTATAGGCCACCCATCACCTCAGCTAGCATTTAGGCTGACAGATAGAACTTTTAATTTAATTAAACGAGTTCAGAAATACATTCGCGCCATTTAATGTTCGGGCGTTTGTTAAAATTAATTGCAGCTTTGGCAAGGGGGTTGCAGCGCTGATAAGGGGGCCCCAACTAAAAACCATTTAAAGTGCTTTAACTAGAAATTGGGATGCAATTACGCCAAGTTCATTAAGGTCATTTTAAATCATTTCATGAACAGCCTCTAGTAAACACGAGCCAGCGTAATTATATAGCCGCCATAACACGGACGAAAAATTGCTGGGCTCAAAAATTATGTAATCTGAAAGACGCCTGGGCCAACCCATCAAGGTACTGTACATACCTTGATGGACCATTTGCAGTGTTGTATTATTGTGAAAAAATTGGGAAATGGGATATACTGGGTATACCGAAAATTCATCAATCGAACTATAAGTAATCTTAATAATTTTTCTTTCAGAGAGGAACTGGCAATGAGGGTGGATTTGACCGAAGCCAGAGTCCAGGTAAGATAAAATCATATTTTTAATGATTAAGGAATTTAAGGGTCCAGTGTCTCCCTCACCAATGTGCAGTACATTAAATCCACTAAGTTCATATTTAAAGAACTAGCTGCCATTTTGTTTTCCAGAAGCATTTTAAATAACGGTGACAAAACTCCCTCCCCTAATTGAAATGATAGATAAGTGTTACACAAAACAATAACATCAATAATAAATATCTTTTAATTGATAAAAAGGAGACAGACATTCGATAAGGGAAAGTTAAACGAGTATATCCAGTATTTGAAATGCTCGACTGAAAAAACTGAAACTGCTATATATGTAGTCTGCAGCAAATTGAGTTGGAATGATATTCACGATTTCGAGTTTTTGTTTCCTTAGAGTTGACGCCAATCTCCCGATTTATTTCCTTTTAATTCCGGATGTCGGCGTTTTATTAATGAGTAAATTAATTAGAACACTTGGCGTCTTTAAATACTGAAAAGCTGCTGTATGCAAGTACAGTCGTTTTTAAGGCAATGTTAATCTAAAGACGATAAACAGTGTGGCAATGTGTACAGTTTTTGGTGACGATGGTCTAAATTGTTTGGTACATTAACAGTAAACGGCCATCTTGGTATAAAACAAGAATCCAGTGCTGTGAGATTCGAAAGTTAAGTGTCCATCAAGGTGCACGCCATTGCACAGCGTCATCGTCGTATAACAGGTGGTTAATGGCGTTGACCATAAGGTCATTGTTTTATGGTATACATGTACAACCTCTGTTAAGGCATTTGGGCATGCTCTGTAATGATCTTCCGTGCGGGTGCAAATGGTCAAGTGGTCATCTTGAACTATTGTGTTGCTACCAACCATGGCGGTGTTCATTTTTATGGCAAAAATTGGCAGGTCATCAGTTTCAACAAAAGGAAAAAAAACGGTTTGGTCTATGGGTCCTAATTAGCTCAATGATGTTGCAAATTTCAGTTGCTGCACGCAATTTGTGCCCCTTAGGATTGTAAGGTAACCATTTTCTCCATAAAATCACCCATAGGCGGCGCACTCTAATCACAAGTTTAGAAACTTACAGAAAAAGCTTAAATACCAATTATCCTGAAACACCATCAATAGAAAATGATGAGTGACCATATTATATGGTCATCATGATAATGGCATGTAGGGTCCTCAAAGGTCCCAGCGATTGCTATTGCTATCAAGCGAAATCCAGTCGATTTACTGAACACCCTGTAACGAGTTTCGAAGCATGTGGCCCAAATTAATTGTTGCCAATCACATTTCCAGAAAAAAAAATATCTAAAGCTAATTAATTTACTAATTAAGCTTTAGCGTGTTTTTTCAGTCAGAAAGCCAGTTATAAAAATGTTTGAATGCTGCTTATAAATGTACAGGTGTGGCCCGAACGCTCAAAATTGCGTGACAAAATTAAGTCTAGAGTTGTACCTGAAGGCGATTTTATAATTATACTTTAAACTATTAATAAATGGAAGGGTAAGTGCGTGCGTGCGCACGTATGGTTTTAATGACCATTATAAATAACTCGCTTTATACAATTTCGCAGGAGTACAGGTGTACATGTATTTAATGTAAGGCGAGAATAACGGTTTTTACTTAGCACCCATTAATATCACGCTGGATAAACTGAGATTTGATACGCACGAAAAAGGCAGTTGCATTTCACTATATACTGCATATAGTAGTAAATATAATGTAAGTGTAGAACAAATCTAGTAAAAAGAATCTCGAAAAACTATTTCTGGGCTATTGTGCCTTTATTCAAACCTTACAAGTTGTTAGATTCAGATTCATTTCAAGATTTTGCTCAGATTTAGTCACAATATAACAGATGCCAAAAATGCAATTTAGATAATTTTTGTCAGTGCAACAGACATGCCCTGTATAGACACATGACATTATGCGAGAGTGGGCTTCTCATAACAGCACTTAGGCTGACAGTGATTGCCTACAGTTAGAGTAGGCAAAATTAAGAAATAACATTTTTAGATTAGATTTAAGAGAGTAGGATTAAAAATATATAATATATAAAAAGGATAAATTGCGACAACTAGGACTGTGTCATTCTTGCGTACTAGCGAAGTATAGTGCACGGTAATTCGAGTTCAAAATGAAAATATCATGGAATGCATGGTCGCCCTATGATCTCATAGAGTATATAGTTAGGGTAGGGATTTAGTTTTGGGCTGATGGACGCATCTCCACTTTGAGGGCGGACAGGCTATTTATTTCGGACTGCTTATGGGCACTTATTAACTAAATGACATGTGCAGGAAGGAAGGCTGGACGCCATTGATTTTCTGCAAAAAACGGTGCAGGGGGATTTAACCTATTAAGTTGGGAGTCCATTTTTTCCTTGCTCTAAACCGAGTCAGAACTAGGCATGCCTTAATCAAATCTATCACGTGGCATATTATTAAGCGTAATTACCGACTAAGTTGTCTACGGAGAAGTCGGACGGAGGACCACCGTAGTTGTTAAGGGAAAATATACAAGACCACTGAGGACGCCATCATTAAAACACATTTAGTAAATGAGCAATAGAAAAAAATTAAGCGAGCCTCAGGGACTGCAATTATATAATATGTGCCTACGATGATGAATTATTAGGCGTGTTTTACGCATAAGAGATTATGCCAGCTGATGCAATTTTTATGAACAGCTCTCGTAATTGTAATTTCCAAAATCATCAATCGTGCCCTTCCCATTGTACATGTATATTGTGATGTGAACTTTTTGTGACAGACCTTTCTTCAATTTTGTGTTTGGAATGAATAACCATACATTGGATTTGTCAAATTCAAACACATTTTGCGCGTAAAAATTAAAAGTCTGTTATGCAAATAATTTCATAACTCAGTTTCCAAATGACCTAAACAAAATTACATATAAGTTACATATAAGTTAGATTCCCACAGCAAGAACTTTTCCTTTATACTATGTTTTTTAAAACACGCAAAAGAACGAAAAATTATCTTACCAGTTATTCAGCAGTACGTACTTTAGTATCAGATTGATAGAAATACTGTCTATATTTGCAGA
>JAQGAF010000627.1:0-45314 GCA_034687865.1 Kryphioiulus occultus | reverse complement strand
TGGGTTGATGGATTACACCCCCTACCACACGGTATTCAGTTACTGATAGTAGGGTACTGAGTTGAATTGAATTGAATATACATATTCAATAATTACTGTATTTCGCCCTGGTCAATCGTAATATTTTATGATAATATTATATGTGATGATGGGGACACTTAATGTCAGGGGAAAAATTACCTGACATTAGCTTAGAGATGATATTACTTCATGCAGTATTTTAGACAGGTTCTACTGTACAATGCAAACTATAGATGATTATTTGACGTATTTCCGTATCTTGTCAGTTGAGCTGACCACCACACTGTTTGTTGAAGTAAAGCAGCTTAGAAGGTGATCAGCTATCGATTTGCTGCAGTTTCTTAGACTTGGCAGTCACTGTGGTCGTTTGTTTCTTGGTTGCCAACGTTTACAATGAATGAATGTTGCCTGGCAAAATCCACGTTAAAACCCTGATATACTCGCGTTTCTACGCCCATAATTCCTTTAGTCTTGTCTATCGGAGCTAGCAAAAAGCGTTGGCGCCTTGGCGTCGTATCTAAAGTTGAAATTTTCAGATGAAGCATCAGCAGCTTTGTATTTATCCGGATTGGGGAAGAAAGACATGGACTGGTATATTATAAAAGGGCGTGGAAATGATGGCAGACAAAATCTGCCCAGTGATTCATCTTGCACTATTGAACTTGAGTTCGTCTCTGTGGCAACTCATGTGGAAAATCCACCATGGACACGTATAAGAGCACGTATAGCTTAAGCCTGGCACTAGATTAATATTATCTGGTCGAACCATTAGGGAGACAACTAGCCAATGGACACATGATTTGTGAGCTCCAAAACTGGCCTAACTAACTCCCAGAATGGAGTGCAATGTTGCAGAGATGCAATCAACATATTAGGAACCTATCATTTAGGGAACACTGGTCGTTAATCAAGTCAAATCTATAGAATGAATAAAAATTCGTACAAAGATTTAATAATGGGGCTTGTTACCATTTTACTCATGGTGAACCAATGCAGGCTGTCAGGTGATTCCTATATTTCCTATATTTTTGGGGTAGTCCTAAATTTTTAGAGAAATTCCTTAATGTTCATAGATTTTAATGCAGACTGTTGTGGCAAAGAAAAGATAGCAGATATTGGCTAAAATTCATCATTTCTGGTTTTGTTTTAAAAAAATTTGCCTACGACATTCTCTTGAATATTAATATTTCTAAAAAAAATTTTTAAAAATGCATTATGGCTAGTTTTTTTTTTATATTTCGCCTGCGGCGTTCTTTGAAATGTTAATATTTACACCAGTTTTTCTTGTTTTTGTAAAAAAAAATTGCCTTCGGTGTTCTCAATAGGCCTATTGTAGATGGGTCGCAAAAGTCCGTCATTCTAAAATTACGTTCATGAAAATTGTAACTTTTTTCTGAAATATTGGGTGAAAATTTTGAAAATAGTCAGATATTTGCATATGAAGACATGTAAACAGAAATATGGTATTTGCTTGTGAAAATGCGTGAAAACTTGTTTACCAACTTGTACAATTACAATTAAAAAATAGGAAATGCTCTAAACTGCAGTAATTTACTGATTTATTTTTAGAAAAAAATTCCTATACTCTTTATATTTTTTTTTCCTTTTTACTACATTCTTCCAATATTTTTTTCATTTTTTACATATTCTTCCTATATACTTTTTCATTTTTAATATATTTCCTACATTATTCTAACGCCGAACTGTTTGACAGCCTGCCAATGTGGATTATATTGTGTTTGGGGGACGTTCAAGTTTTGTCATCATCTTAGGTAATCACAACGATCAGTCATCATTGATCGCAAATGATGTATACATTCTGTTTTCTAAAATCATTGGGCTAAAATGCATCATTTGCCATCCAGTTCTGGGAAAAAAATCGCCTATATTTGACATTCATTATTTATGCTCACTTTTTGATGCAAGCATTCGTGAATGTTTAATGGGAGCTATGCAGATTCAGTGCATATCTTCTTATTTTGCATTTGAAGGACTTAGTGCACATGCATTGGGCATGCATGAACATGTATCAGGGATCCCACAGAACCTGGGAATCCTGGAAACCCCAGGAAAATCAGGGGATTTGTAATTTGACTGAAACCAGGAAAAGTCAGGGAAATTTTCTAAGTTTTAATGATTTAAATCCTGAAGGTATTTTTATATCGATTATTTCGTGTACTGTGATTAGGTAATTTGGCGTGATTATATGACAGACTTATGCCTGTTTTTTGACTTCATTACGACAATGTCGAAATTTGCCAAAATTAAAATAAATTCCTAGCCTCCGAGTCCTCCTAATTATAAATCCAAATTTTATAAGGTGCATTTGTGTTTGATGCTGTGTGAATTCCTCTTATTATAAAAAATCGTAGTATTATCTTCCTATTCAATGGTCATATAGATTCAAAACTTCTTTATGTTAAAGCCCATGTTCATTTTACTTTATATTGGTCGATGGGGAAACTAAAGGTCAGTTGGAAATGACAGTTTCAACCAAAACTCGCTAAACTTTGCTATATGGGAACCCTGGTTTATGCTGAGTTTTGATAGAAAAATCTCCATCGTGAATGTTTAATGTGAGCTGCTCAAATTCAGGGCTTTTTTGCTTGTTTTGCAAGGGAAAGACTTGAGAGTAAGTGCATTTTGAATGAGCCTACTGCATATTCATGATATGCTACATCACACAAATGTATGAGGGCTGCATGCCGTGTGGTCTAGGTTATGAAATGATTAGGGTACACACTCGCGTGATTGACCACCTGGTGATGTTGCCACTTTAGGCTGCCACATCCTGTGGTTTGAATTGAAAGTAACATGCCCAGCTTCATACATTTGACAGCTGTAAGCTATACAACTATGCACATAATTATTTCAATATTTTCTGATTAACAGATGCATGTTTTATTGGAAAATTGTTGTAGTTTTTACTCCTAAGCACACTGCATTAGTGGCATATGATTTTGAGCACATGTACCATTACATTGTTTCTTCTAAGTACAGGGTTCATACCGTCTGGGAGATGACATGTGGTTAGGGAAAGTCAGGGAAATGTTGACATTTTGTCCATCAAGTCAGGGAAATGTTGACATTTTGACCATCAAGTCAGGGAAAGTCAGGTGGAAGTCAGGGAAATTTATAATGTTTGAAAAAATTGTTTTTGCCCAACTCTCATGAAAATCATTAGAAACGCTGTATTTGTGATCTACTTTTTCTCAAAATTTCACCTACCGAGTTTTCATTATCATTTCTTCTCATTATCATTAATTTTTCGTATGAAAAGTTCACACAAAATGCATTATTTTTGTTAAAATTTTTTTCGTCATTATTAAGAAATTTTTGATATTTCAAGGAATTTCTCAGATATGTAGTGTTTGAGATCTAGTGGTTTCAACCACTAGTGTTCGCATCGTTATTAATATTAACACACTAAAAAGTCAATAGTTCTTGTAATTTGTCAAAAATTTCGCCATCATCAGTCTCTTAATATTTAATGTTATTTCCTCTTACAAAATTCTGGGCTAATTCCATCATTTCGTGATCAGATCTATAATTTCAAAAATTTCCGCCATATGGTACATTTGCTCGGATCAAATCTGTAAAAAATTTCTTGATATTGTCTGGAAATTTTCCAAAAAGTGTCTGGAAAACCTGGTAAAGTCAGGGAAATTCAAATTGAAGATTTGGCTAGTCATCCTGACAGAAAAACACAAAAATATAGTTAATTGTAGTGTTGCAGATAAAGTTAATTTTAACTACAGCGACATTTTTTATTTGATAAGTCAGGGAAATTAATCTGATTTGGTCAGGGAAAGTCATTAGATTGAGTTGCAAATTTTGGTGTGACTCGTGTGAAACTAGTTTGTAAGCAGTTTCCACCCTCGGATATATACGGTTTTAATCCAATTTCTAATTCCCATCTGTAGATACGGTTGTTCGTAATGCTGTAATTCTCTTGGGATGCATTGATTAGTGCCCTGGGTTAATTCGTCTTACAGTCTGCTTACCTCTAAATTGATCCTGTGTGTAAGTGAGATATGGCTGTATGCAGGTTTGCACACACTCAGGATTATGCCAATGAACTGCCTGAGGTAGCGTTTATATGATGGGCTTTGAATTTTGATTAATAAAACCTATTTTCGACACATGTCTTAATATCTCAACGTTGTTGCTCTCGAGGGGGAGCAGAAACGTCAATTTCCACCAAGTAATGAACATGTATATGGCGGAGAGAGCGTTTTTGCGAAATTACACAGAAATACTGCATAAAGTTGGCGTGCAGACAGTCATATGGGTTAGCGTGTAATGAAACTTTCTGGAAAAATCTCCCCTCAAAAAATGCAGTATACGTGACAGAATTTCATGGCTGCATATTTTATGAGCCAGTGGATTGTGTGAAAACATTAATTTCCATTACAATATGTGGGAAGTGACTGTGCTACCTAATAAAAGTTGGGCCCCTATACTGTGCTCAAATACTAAATATGGCAGGCATAAGGGGAATTTATTATGGGCTCCTATCACGAGTCATGCATGTTGATTATATCATTGGAAATTGATACGAACATGTCGGTGTTAATTTCGTTGGAAAACCTGGAATTGTCCAGAAAATTGGAAACGTTAAAATCAAGTAAATTCAGCATCAGTATACGTTTTACGTAGCTAATTAATGGTTTGCACAAAAATAAATAACAAGAAATTCTGTTGAAGAAGTAAATTAATTAAATTTTAATTTAAAAAAATCTACATTTACTGCTTCCTATTAACAATATCTTTTGTTGCTATGTTAAGCAATAAATATAGCATGCCTCACATTGGCATTTGCCATATTTTTGCAATTTCAGGGATCAGGGTAGTCAGGGAAATTTCATTTAAAACCTGGAAATGTTAGGGAAAAACAGGGAAATTCAATATCAGTAATACGTTTTAGGTAGCAAATTATTGGTTAGCGGAAAAATAGAGATGACAAGAAACTGTGTTGAAGAAGTAAGTAATTAAATTTTAATTTAAAAAAATCTAAATTTGCTGTTTCAATTAAATTCAACTCAGTACCCTGCAGTCAGCAAATATATACATTCATCAAAGAGTTTCCTAACAAAAATTTGTTTTCTATCTTCCATTGGTATGATAGTTAAGCAACAAATATAGCATGCCCCACATTGCCATTTGCCATATTTGGCAAATATATATAAACCATTTTGGCTCTTTTCATATAGCTTTTCATTGAAATGAGTGATGTTAAATACATGTATAAATAGGCATAGGCTAAAGGATAATACTTTTTAATTGCTATATTCATGTACACGTGTGCTGTATCTCAGCATTTGCGTGCTTGCCTCTGACACATTAATATTCAAAAAGATAACGGGAAATTATTAATTGTAAATTAAATAGGTAATTATGTAGGGTTCTAATAACTTTTATGGATTTTTTTCGCAACACGAGTTACAAATGAGCGCAGCTGTAACATTGATAAATTTTTAAGTTTTCTCGCACGCATTATCCACGTAGGTGGCGCTGCAAACAAAATTGGTACCAAAATTGATTAACCAGTTAATGTAATTTTGATCCATGAATGTGCTGTGCCTTTGTGTCAACGAACTGCTGCTGTCTTAAATACATTGATGTTAATGTATTGACAGACGTGGACTATACCGTACATAAAATTTGCGTTTATGAGGGTTAACCATTGATAGATATAAAGCTTTCTGATGTTGTTTTCAATAGTCTGCAAGGTCTATGGTGTCATGCTCCTGGATGGCGAGTGACAATGACCGTATATAGTCTCATAAATGACAGAGTAGATAAAAGATAATTATTGGGGGAGAATAAGTTGAGTCGATCATAAAAGGCTTGGCTGGGCTTTTGATGAATCGACTCCTATATGTCTTAATTCAACATTAACGGTGCATGCACTCAGTACATGCCTTCTCCATAGAAACCGAGATAACAATAACAACAACAGCAGATTGTCAGCTTTTTTTTTCATTTCGATTGTGTTGTATTGGCTAGGGCTACATGGATCGGGATTTATAGGACAGCCTGTTGCTTTTGATTTGCCCCTTTCATATAGACTACTGACAGTTTGTTGCTCTTGTAGCTGTTGTTTGAATGTGACTGCATTCAGTATTTCCCGTCTTATTTTCATAGACTTCTCAAAGATTTGTCGTTTGCTATCAGTTTTTTGTGCTTTGCAAGTGCAATTGCAAGGGGTTCAAGAAATGTACTGAAATGTAATTTCGAGTTTGACATGGAAATTACTGGTTGTAAACTGGGTAAACTGATTTAAACTGAAAAACTGATGATATTCTGGTCAATTTTGAGATCAAAAAATATTCCAGTCAGTATTGAGGTCAAAAAATATTCTGGTCAATGTTGAGATCAAAAATATTCTGGGCAATGTTGAGATCAAAAAACATTCTGGTCAATTTTGAGATCAAACAAATATTCAGGTCAATTTTCATGTTTAAAAAATATTCTGATCAAAACTGGTAAGATTCTGGTAATTCATGTGAAATTCAATTACAACTGGTCTGTTTTACAGTCAGAATTATCTGTACTGTATATTGAACAAGATATCTTGATACGATGGCTTATAAAATTAAATAAATATTGCGTATTTCTGTTCAACGTGACAGCGTTTTAACCATTCTCCAAATCGTTCAAAAAAGTCACGAAAATCCCAGGACGTCATTAAACATTTCTGTAATGAAATTGTCAGTTTAACAAAAACTAATCTAAATTTGTTGTTTCTTTATGAAAATTTGTTCTATCTCTTGTTTATATACTGTATAATAAGTTGTATAAATTGATTTCCATAAAGCAGGGTTTCATCCAGAGATGACATGTTCAACTTCCCTGACTTTTCCCTAACTTGTCCATGTTTTAATACATTTCTGTGACCACTGTATTACCTACATTGGCATATGTCGTCCGGATGTCTTCAGGTCATGGAAGACTTGGAAAAGTCCTGAAATTTACATCAAGATCATGGAATTTTTTATTGTGATTGATTCATAAAAGAAAAATGTGGGTTAAAATTCATCATTTGTCTTCCAGTTCCGCAAAATAATTTGCCTAAGGTGTTTTTGCCCAATAATCATGTCATCCCTGTGTTAGAGAATGTTTCTGAAAATCGCTATTTATTGATGACATAAATCTTGAATGGTCCCATATTTAAATAGGCATGTAAATTTTTTTTAAGTCATGGTATTTGCAACATCAAACCTAGCAGACACCCTGGTCATATTTTTGCAATGAGTGTTCAGGGTGGTCATGGAAATTTGCTATAAAATCTTAAATATAAAATCTATAAAATCTCTGGTGGGTTTTATACAACTAATTTAACGACCCTTTTAAGCACGTTTTACTTCTAATTTGAGTCTTTTCCAAAACTCTATAGTCTCTTCTGAAAAGGAAACCATTAAAGCCACTGTGCGGTAGTATCTAAATTAGGAAGTTAATCTGACGATTTACAGTGTTGTGTACCTGCTTTAATCGTATCAGCTTGTTTTTACAGCTGGTTATCGCACTTTTGGCCCTAACGATTTTCCCAGATTTAATCCCAACTCGACTCGGTCTCCCTCTTTCTTTAATTAGTCACATTTGGGCGTTTCTAATTATCCTTCACGTCCTGTATCGATTATTTACAATGAAAATACGAGGCTGCAGCCATGGTGGTCAATCTACTTTAATTGCACAACGCAATGGCTCGTGTGTACCCAATGTGTCCCATTCAGCAGTGTTGGACAAACCTTCTGGTTGTTCTGGCCAAACACCCCATGGCTTCTGTCATCATCCCCCACCATATCAGACGTCCACATGTGCAATATGAGGAGTATGTCAAACCCGCATTTCCGATTGATAACGACAGCCAGTTTGTAAATCCCAAACTTGTGCCTTTTTTGGGACCATTAATTACCTAACCTTCTTTTTGCGCATGACTGTGGCCATTTTTATGGTCGATGACCGTGCAAAGGGATGGGGTCTGCCAATTCTGTTGTCGCCATGCTGGACGATATTTCAAACGAAATGATGATGGAGAACTAGGTTGGGAGGTATTTTTCGCCATAAATAATGCAAAAATAATGATGTCAGGCACTGTGGTTTATGGTGGTGGTTTCCATTCTGAATCACCTCAGAGTTGTGGACAGTAATTTTAACCTTTCCGATTTATAACCGATTTCGGTAGGTTAACTCTATTGTAAATGCAGGATTTCCACAATATTTGAGATAAAATCCATAAATTTTCCTATTTTAAAATTTTGTACAACTAATGTAGAATTCCCACAAATGAAAGTGTCAGGATATATCAGGGAATTCGTGAAGATGACAGGAAATGTCAGTGAAATTAAGATTGTTTGGATCAGCCAATTGATTCGTCATTATCTTTCATCCAATTGAGATAGTCTGCATCAGCCAATTCATTTGCCATTATCTCATACAAATTTGAGATAAAATCAGTAATTTTTCCTATTGTTTCAATGAAGTTAAAAAATACTACTTACAACTAATGCAGGATTCCCACAAATGAAAGTGTCAGGGAATATCAGGAAATTCGTGGAAATGCCATGAAATGTCAGTTAAATTAAGATAGTTTGCATCAGCCAATTGATTTGTCATTATTTTTCATACAAATTTGAGATAAAATCCATAATTTTTCCTATTTTAAAATTGTGTACAGCTAATGTAGAATTCCCATAAATAAAAGTGTCAGGAAATATCAGGGAATTCGTGAAAATGACAGAAAATGTCAGTGAAATTAAGATAGTTTGGATCAGCCAATTGATTCGCCATTATCTCTCATACAAATTTGAGATAAAATCAATAATTTTTCCCAATTTTTTAAATAATGTTAAAAAATACCACTTACAACTAATGCAGGATTCCCACAAATGAAAGTGTTAGGGAATATCAGGAAATTCGTGAAAATGCCATGAAATATCAGTGAAATTAAGATAGTTTGCATCAGCCAATTGATTTGTCATTATTTTTCATACAAATTTGAGTTAAAATCCATAATTTTTCCTGTTTTTTACATTTTTTTTAAAAATAGAATAATTCCATTTTCAGTTAATGCAGGATTCCCATTAATGAAAGTGTCACTGAATGTCAGGGAATTCGTAAAAGTGCCAGGAAATGTTAGTGAAATTAACATAGTTTAATTTGTCATTATCTCTCAAACAAATTTAGGATAAAATCCATCATTTTTTCCCATTTGTTTTATTTTAGATTTTTTAAATAATTCTATTTACACTTGATGCAGGATTCCCACAAACGAAAGTGTTAGGGAATATCAGGGAATTCGTGAAAATGCCGGGAAATGTCAGTGAAATTTGGATGGTTTGCATCAGCCAATTGATTTGTGATTATCTCTCATGCAAATTTGAGATAAAAACCATCATTTTTTTTTTTTTTTTTTTTAAAAAAAAAGCTAATGTCAAATGCCAGGGAATATCAGGAATTTGTTAAAAATGTGAAGAAAATTGAGATAGTTTGCATCAGGCCATTGATTAGTCATCATCTTTTATAACAATTGGGATAAAATCCATCATTTTTCCTATTTAAAAATATCTTAAACAATCCGTGGAAATTGGTATTGTTTTGATAAATTTACCATCTCAACATGCACGTGTGGTCTTCATTTCATCCGTTAATTCACTTTGGGTGATCGGTGTTACCCATAGCCCTAGCCAGCCGATTAATAATTGATGCAAATCCCCAAATTATTATTCAACAGCATTTTTATCACTGAAAATATATTAATTAGATGAATGCTATCTTTTTTGTTGCTTCGGATTTCTATCTTGGTCCATATAATTTATGCGCATACTGAATGTGTTTTTGCTGACGCGCTAGACAAATATTATACATCTTGATAGGACCATTAATCTGACCGTGCATTTACTTAATTACTCGTGATTGCATCCATGGGGGTTGGTCCTGAAAAAGTATACGTTTGAAAGGGCTCTTGTTTCACGATGATTGTTTATTCAGCAGCTTTTGTTTACATGCATGCATTTAAAAAATACGTAATTTGCATATAACGACATTCGGTATACGCAACATGCCCGCAGTAATGGTGCTTTTACGTTTAGCCCTGTTTCAATAAAATGTAATTGGTGCCGTTGCACCATAAAGGTACTTTATCCCTCGAAAGTATTTACGAAGATGTTGAAGAATCCTTTTAAGTCGTTCTAGGGGGTTTTATTTAACTATTGCATAATTCCAAATTGATAAGCTGGTTATTTATTCCCGAATTTATATCTTTGTTTCCTCGTTATAACCAAAGATTTTGTTTATTGGTGAATTGTGCAGTTTACCACTTTGAGAATTACATTAATATTTATTTTGTGAATATATCGGAATATATGTATATTCTGTTTAAAAAAGGGAAACTTGCTTGATACAAAAGAAGCATTTAAAGCATGATGTATTTCAGGGCGCCATGGCAACTGTATGATCCTTATTATATCTGATATATGGTGTACTGTGTAATATTGTGCGATATGGTGTAAAAAGTGGTTTAAATGCTAATAATTTTCAGTAAACGTTAGTATTTTCCCCATTATTCGTGCACGCATTAAATTATATAATTGCATAGGAATGAGTAAAACAAACTCATTCTGTTGCTATATATTTACGTGTTTCTTGACTCAACAACAACCAGGATGTCTGCTCGTCTGAAAAACCTGGAAAGACAGGGAAATTGATGTGACCTGGAGGAGTCTTGGAAAATCGTATAATGTCGGGAATTTTTTTGCAGCGCAACAATGCTAGCTAAATTTCTTTGCATTTAAAAAAGTATTAGACTAACTCACTTCTTGCCCCTTTCTGTTGTGAAAATGTTGTTAGATCCGTAAAATGTTTGGATTAAATAACGTGGTAATTTTGAAAAAAAAATGTGAGAAACACCTGTAAAACACCTGTTAATCAGACACCCTGTTATAGGTATAATATTCATTGTTAATCTATGAGTATATTGTTAATCTATGAGTATTTTGATTATATTCATGTATAATGGTTTCTTCCAGGGAAATGTCAGGGAAATTCAGTGTTGGAAACTTGTTTCAAACCTGGAAAAGCCAGGGAGCTTCAGCATACTTCAGTATACTTCAGTATTTTCAATATTTTTAACCATAAATGTTTTGCAACGCTTTTGCCAACCATTAGAAATGAGTTTAATTTTCCGTTATGCATTTTGCACACTGAAACCAAGCCATTATCGTTTTTGACAACATGAACCTCAAACGTGGCTGCATTGTAAAAATTTGAGTCGACGTGCGTTTAACCATTAAAAAGCCAGAAAATTTCTTGTTTGTTCATCCATCCAGGCTGAACGAGCTTGACACAAGAATTCATAATTGGCCAACTTTCGCTCCGAAATGAGTTAATGTCACGACTCTGGATTTAATTAAGAGACGAATTAAGGCGTATACGAAATTTGGTATGTAAACGGAAGTGTTGTGTGTAATGGTCCACAATCCTGTCCCTGTGCAGAAATGCTTCAACTTCTACAATGCACAGTATTCATCCAGAAGCTTAGCCATGAATACAGATGCCACACACGTACACTGTCATGTTAATATTTCAGACTTGCTAAATTAAAATTAATGGCTTCAGCTTGGGGTGGTGAGTGGATTCGTTCGTTTATGAGGCAAATCATGATGTGGGAGGATTAAGGCTTAAGGCAAATCGGGTTTTAATAATTCCCTGGAAATTAACAGACGCAGACAAAACCCAATTTGCGACAGTGTTTTGTTGGACTTGTTTACGTAGCCATTGAAGGATGTTTTTCCAACTTCAGTGTCGTTGCACTGCCTAAATTTCGTTTCAATTGGAAATGTGAATGATTAGAATACTAAAGCTCCCTTCTTTGTTCATTCGTACAACGTAATTGCGATGGAAATGTTCACATGACCGAACCATAGACCAATGTCTGGCTCCAGGTCTGATCATCTATGTTTTACGAGACCCAGCTCAAACTTAATTAAAATCCTCGCAGTACAAAAAAGATAGTCTGCACCATAGGCTCATCTGAATTAATTTGGAGATATGAGCTATAAAAAAGGGTGTATCTCAATTTCCCCCCCCCCCCATGTGCCAGGGTGCAATATAAAATTGGGAAATTCAAATGAATTAATTATCCAGCATTTCAAGAGGCGCTAAACAGACGAAAATGTTTGAAATTGTTACGTTTTGTAAGATCAAGCATGTGACAAAGTGTGAAAATGTGAAAATTTACGCCCTTATGTGAAAAATGTGAAAAATTGGGTGAAAATGACAATTTGTGACATTCATGGTTGGAAATGAATTTCACAATAAATCCAGTTTAAAACTGAGGAATTCCCCTCCATTCATGTCCATAATTTCATAAGAATCTTAAAAATAACAAATGTTTAAGCATGTTAAAAATAATGCATTATGTCTTAAAAATCATTAAAATCATCACTTAAAATTCTTGATTGGTCGAATTAAAAAAAAATTCATCTACAGTGTTCAAATTAAACATTAACATTAAATTTTGCACCATACAATTTTTTTGAAAAGCAGCTGTAATCCACCATTTGTGGTCTAGTTTTGTAAAAAAAAATCATTACAATAATCACTTAAAATCCATTTTTGGTCGAATTAAAAAAAAATTCGCCTACTGTCTTAAGATTACACATTGATTTTAATTTTTACCACATACATTTTTTTAGAAAAGCAAGCTGAAATCCACTATTTGTGGTCTAGTTTATTAAAACAAATACCTATGGTGTTTTCAATATTATAGGTGGGGCGTATTCTGCAGTTTGAGATGTACTACTATAGTACTTGAAATGGCTATTTTTCAAAAATATTGGTTAAGAAATGTGTACAAATCAGATATTTTCATGTGAAAAAATTTGAAAAATATCCGATTCTTTTAATGTGAAAAAATGTGTAAAACTGGTCCCCATGCCTATAAGATAGATAATTTTACTTAAATTTCCACTGATGCTTGCATGTTTGAAATTTTTACTACGTTTTGTAGTTTGTAGTTTTGTAAGATGAAGCTTTTCACTGATGGTTGCTCACATGCCAAACTGAATGGCAGAGGCAAACTCACTTTGAAACGGTGATTGAGTTCTTGCTTAAATCATTCTGACATCGGTGGTCAGTGGTCGACACGTGCAGGACATTACTCTTGGAGCTGGGTGGGGATGTCAGGACTGCCAGGGAAATTTTGGAGGCATGTCAACTTGTCAGGCCTGTGTACTGTCGTTTAAAAAAGATTCGTGGGAGAGCAGAAACGTAATTTTAACAAATTTCTGACAGATTTTAACGAATTTCTGGGGTGTTTCCACACTGTTGAAAATCATCCAATGTTGTTCGTAACCCATACTCTCTTCAGAAATTGCCCTTAACAATGATTGGCCATTTGGTCACGTGATGCCAGTGGCCATCTTGAGGGTTTTCCTACGTTGGTGCAATTTTCGATTATTGCGATTGCAGCGCCGCCTGCAGGCAATCAAGTGTAAACAACACACATGAAATTAAAACTAGTTCTCGTATATTTTGCCAAAATTTCTTCCTTTGAACTCTTAACAGCTTTTAAATAAATTTTGTGATCAGGGGCGGAATTTATAAGTTTATGGTCATCCTGTATTCCTGAAGTTGAACTTACAGTACGTCACGAAAGTGCATGCTGTGTTTTTAAACTTTGTCAGTATAGCAACGACAGTACATGTTGCACAGGTTTTGTCATAGTTTTTTTTAAAATTTTAGATTGTGTTTAAATTTCCCACTTTCATCGTTCACTATGACTAGTCATACCCAAATTCACGAAATAAAAACTTTACGAGTTCTATGTTTTCCCAAAATTCATTTTTTCTAACTAATAGTTTTAAAAAAAAAACGATTTTTTTTGTAATGAAGGTAGGAGTTTATGATCGCCCTGTATAATATCAGCAATTTCCAATGCTTTCAGATGAATTTTATAGAGAATTGCACTGCACTTTTTATACTTCGTGTTCAACATCAAATTAACGTAAAATATGGAAAAATCAGTGAAATCATCCAATATGGTTAGACGTGCTCAAATACATGTACATGAAATTAAAAAAAACTGCACGAGTTTTCCTACCTTTTACCAAAATTTGTGCCTTTCAACTACGTTTTTTTAAAATTAATTTTTGACATTAGCAATGTTGAATTATACAGCACGTAACGAAAGTACCTGCTGCACTTTTTTGTTTTATGTTGTGTGTTTATACTTCTTCTTTGAACGTACAATATGACAAAAATCTGGGACATTATCCAATATCAGGGTGCCTATTGATCATTCAAGTCTTCATTATGAAAGTCATGGAAAAGTTATGAACTGAAATTCAAGTCATGGAAACGTTATGAAATTTACATCATAATCTTGGAAAGGTCATGAAATTAGCATCAGGGTCATGGAATTTTTTCCATTGATTGATTCATAAAATAAAATTTGGGGTTATAATACATCATTGAAGATTGCTATTTATTGATAAAATAAAACTTGAATTGCCCTATATTCTAATAGGTTGGACATTTTTTCGAAGTCATGGAAAATTCATGAAATGTGCAATACCATAATGTGGCTAGAATTTCAAACTGTACAAGAAATTAAAAATTTTACGAGTTCTTCTACATTTTTTCAACATTTTTTCTGTGTAACTAAGTTTTTAAAAAAATTAATTTAATTATTAATTTGTTGAAAAAAAAATTTATTACCCTGCTTATTACCTTGTTCAGTACGTACAAATCTGGGACAACATCCAATATGGTTAATTACGTGATATGACTAGAATTTCAAACTGTGGATGAAATTTGATCTGTGTAACTAAGTTTTTAAAAATTAATTTATTGCAACGAGAGTAGGACTTTAATATCACCCTGCATAGCATCTGCATTGTACAGTACGCAACGAAAGTCCATGCTGCGCATTTTATTGTTCTTAAATTTTCAATTTAAACTTCCCATTTTCAATGTTATGTCTAGACAGACCCAAATACATTATGGACGTATCAAGCTCTTTCTCAAAGTCCAGGTCTTTCAAAATAGATACTCCCTAGCACTCTAAAACTTGCTCGCCTTCTAGATTACGTGCTGCTGTGGTTTTAAGGGATGTTTTATCGAGTGGTCGTAATCTCTTAGCAACACATTTTTTCAACGCTTGGGTGTTGGTTATTTAAAACAGGAGGCGCTGGTGTCAGCAGATGGCATTTCATATTTCCCCCCAGTTTTTCTTGGACAACTTAGTGTGTGCTTCAGGGGGAATGAGGGCTTTTAGGTCCCTCGTTGTCAAAACGTTGCTGTGATTGACGGTCACCAGACTGCCCTTCACTGTGTGGGGTAAATGCACGAAAAGTGTTTGAAGAGGGGGTGGGGAAATGGAAACCATCTTGTCATTTGTTTGCTTTATTTCTTCCAACAGAAGTTGTCCTTCCATCATTCGGTCAGTTTCTCTCCACTTTAGTTACTGCTCAGCTGCTGCTCTCTCAAGCAAAATAAGTGCGAAATGTTGCTAACTGTAAAATGGACACCGAACACACTACGTGTCGGATCTAACCCATGACGAAACCCCCCATTTATTCCGAAAACACTTCTTAAGTGATATTAAAGCTTTCTGCTAAGTGATTCGTGAAATTTCACGACTGAGGTGCTGCCCAATGGACCGTGGACACTTGAAAGATTTAAGACAATTTCTGCGTTTAGTTTTGTTTCGTTAGGGTTTTGGCAAAGCAAAAGTGCCTCAGAACATTGGTGGTGTAATTATGGAACTATTTGTAACCATAATTAGACCCCTTCAACTTAAGATGGCGAGTTGCTTCGCTGCAATTGTGTGAGGTTACTGAGTAATGCCTTCTGTAACTTTTACTGATCCAAGTCGAGACATTATGCAGCATACCAACCATGTGGCTAACTGTAATACTGGAAATATTTTACCTATTTCGTCAGGAATGTGATGTTCAGATCTCAAATTCAGTTAGAATTTCGAGTTTAATATGGAAAAGACTGACCAGAGTCTGATGGAAAACTGGGTAATCTGGTAAATTTTGCAAATGTTGTTTTAGTTAATGGGCTCGATGTTTTTTTACCAAGTCTTGCTAGAAGTGTGGACACATTTTGAAGAAATCTATTTCAGAGATTTCAGATCGTTCAGAGATTCAAGTCATGGAAGTCATGAAATTCATGAAATTTACATCAGGGTCATGGAAAAATCAGATTCAGGGTCGTGGAAACGTCATGAAATTTATAACATGGTCATGGAAAAGTCATAAATTTACACGAAAGACTTTTTCTCTTTTGATTATTGGTCAATGGGCATGGAAAAAAATCTTGGAAGTCATGAAAAAGTCATGGTATTTGCAATATCAAATGTAGTCCACACTTTGTAAATTAGGAAATGTTGCCTAGGTGTGGACATAGTTTAAAAGAATAATGTAGTTTTTCCACGAAAAACTGCCACTTGTGTTTTTGGTTAATTTCCTTATTGTCCTGATTTTTTTTGCCAAGTTTGGTGAAAAAATATGGCAGGATTAACTGGTGTTGACTATTTTTCTTAGTATTTTGAAGGAAAATAGTTTTTTTTCCAAGAAAATAACTTTTATTTTTTTTGTTTTAGTTATTTTCCATAGTATTTGAAAAAGTCAGGTATTTTGGTCAAAATTATTGAAATTCCTGTAATTCATCAAATTCATTTACAACTGGAATTTCAAGTTTAATATGGAAATAACTGACCAGACTGAAAACTGGGTAAAAGTGATTGTAAACTGGAAAGCTGGTAGCATTTTAGTCAATTTTCAGAGAACTTGACAAATAAAATCATGACCATTACTAAAAATAAGATTTGCAAAGTTTAATTGGTTGAAAATCGCTAAAATTCCAGGCTGTCCTTTATGGATGGCCCCAATTGTGCGAAAAATATCAAATTACTGAATCTCCGGATACGACCACGTTATATTAGCTAGTTTTCCCCTCATTTTTAATGAAGGCTGAAATTAAATCCCAAAGCAGCGTCAAATATGGCCTACATGTGTGTTATGAGCAATTACATGTGCAAAAAATCGGACCACGTGTTTTTCCTTCACATATTTCTCATGATCCGATGAGCGTCGTAAATAACGAGCAAGTGTGTGCATAATCGGCTAATTTTAATTTCGGAAATTTCGATAAGCTCCTGATTATTTAATTTAACAAGTTTGGATAGCATGAGCGAAGTGAGACATCTGCTAGTGAAAGCCATTAATCATTCAACACATGTAACCTGCCCGTAATACGTAAACTTTTGAATGTAATTTTCACCAAATACACTGTAAATCTAATCGTTTTCAGTTTGTTCAACATTGGATCACGATTTTAATTACCAATTAGCCAAAATGGTCGACATACCATACAAAGTACACTTTGAAATTTATTTTCATGCTCAGGTGAAATCAAATGCTTTTGATGATTGTGTAAATGTTTTCTCTTTGGTCAGTTGCAATTTGTGTGCACTATTCAGAATAGTATGGTCACGTTTATTGACCAGTTTTGTTAATGCACATTTGCGGTATCGAAGATTTGATTTAATTTTCATTAGGTGCTAATGCTACCGAATTTCATCGCTTAGATTCATGAATTTAAAATGCACCTATATCTCCCCTCTCGAATTTATCCGAAAATGGCTGGAAAATGTGCTTTGGTATAAACTCCGAATGATTCAGCTTTGATAACCCCCTTTGCAACGCTAGGCTTTCGTTATCCTCGCATGTTTGGATACCGTAAATTTTCATTTGCATACTAAATGCAATTGTAGTGGCAGAAACTCGCTTATAATGAATTTACTCAGAACGGTTTCAACGAAATTATTTTTTTTTGCCAACTGCGTTGCTATTGGAAGAGTGCAGTTGCCGCTTGACAGTTGGTGTTCAACGTAGATTTACCTCCACCTTCATTAATATTCATTAAAGTTTATTTATAGACTGGTCATTTCCATAAATTCATAATTTTCTGATAAATGGCGCCCTATGCAAATGTTTGCGTCTTCCGAAATGAAATTAGTATAGTGAAACAAGTAGTCAAAGTAAAATAAGACGTTATCAACAAATTATTGATGTAATTCGGTTTAGTCCCTGCTCCAGGATAGACATTTATGAAAGTGGGCTTTTCCTAATAGCTCGTAGGCTGGCAGTGATTGCCTGGCGGTTAGGGGCAGCTATGTCAGACACTGTATTGTAGACATACAAAAAATATGAATATATAAAAGGATGAATGTCGAAAGTCAGGACAAGCATAACATGTGTATGCATTCATGTAATTTGCATTTAATGGAAATGATTTAATTAAAGTGCGTTTACACTTTATAACAAAACGTTTTATATTGCAAAGTTATACAACTTGTTTGAAAATGAGAAGAACAAATGTTATTTAACATATTGTGGTATTGATGACCCACTTAATAGAGTGGGTGTTATATAACTAGTTGTACAACAGCGTTAACAACTAATTTGTTATAAATAGTGGTTTTACAAAGTGGGTTTATCCTAATAATTTGTGGGCTAGCAGTGATTGCGTGGTGGTTAGGGGTAGCTAAGTCAGACAATATATTGTAAACAAACACCAACATTTATAAAAAAGGGATAAATGTCGACAGCTGGGACAAGTTGACAAGTACTTATGTCCACATTTCTTAAATGTAGATGTAATGTGCATCCTAGGGGCATTTATAAAAAGCTTGAAATATGTGAAATTGTTGTAAATGACTGTATAACAAAACGTGTTATGTTGCAAAGTTATACAACTTGTTTAAAAATAAGAACAAATGTTATTTAACATGTTGAGGTATAGAAGTCCCACGTATTCGAGTGGGTGTTTTATAACAATGTTTTGTGCTATAGTGTAATCGCACTTTTAGAAATGTTTACATTGTTGTTTCCATTGATTGATAAGTAGAATTTGCATTCAAAATGTAATGCAAGTAACTCAATTAAAGCGCGTTTACACTTTACATGTATAACAAAACGTGTTATATTGCAAAGTTACACATTATTTGAAAATGAGAAGAACAAATGTTATTTATCATGTTGTGGTATTAATGATCCCCATAATCGACTGGGTGTTATATAACATGTTGTACAACAGTTAAAAACTAATTTGTTGTGTAACAATGTTTTGTGATATAGTGTAAACGCATCTTTCGATATTTTTGCAGTATTGTGTCCATTGATTGAGAGGTAGAATTTGCATTCAAAACTTGGAGCTTGGTTTACATTATGACAAATTTCATGATGAGTTTGGGCAACATTTGTATTCTGTCATACGTCTGGGTCGTATAGAACTTAAAATTGCCAATTTCATTTTCATTCTTTTAGCTTGTGCAAAACTCGTACATCATCGTGCATAGTTTATGCAAATGGATTTCTCAGAATTAATGATGAAATAACGCGTATCAATTTGTCTTTTCTGCGTTTTATAATGCATCTGTGTAATATTTCGAATCTTTTCGAAATTCACACTATAGTTATACACGTACATGTACGTACACGTTTCCATCCCAACATGAGTAATGAGTTGTTCATCTCAAGATTTATTTTAATGAGGACGAAATTGTATCTGTAACGTTTATTACCGAATGCAAACTCATTTTGTTTATTCATGGAAATGGGACATTGATCATTAATTTGCTGGGATGGGGATTCTGACACATTAAATTTTGCATTACACCCTTGCTGTCATTAAGTAAAACGATAGCTAAAAATAAACTTTTAAAAGCTATGGTCCCTCACGTCATATATGCATTTATTGGACTTCATTCACCACAAAGGGTGCAAAAGTTTTGCAAAAGCAAAGCCATGAATGCATTATAAAGGGGTAGATTATGTTGAAACAATCTTACATTTTCACTACCCTGTAGTGCCATTAAATATTCCTTTTTCTCATGGGGTCCCAGTGATTAACAAAACTAAAATTAGGCACTAAAATTTGCTTTGGACGATGTTCTACAGTGTGGAAATAAGTGATTTGGCTTCAGACTTTACCAGAAAATACATTGAGTTTTTCCCTTCATAGACGCCATTTTAGATTCTGGCAGTTTGAGCGCCATCTGCTGGTACTCCTTGTGAACCAACTACAACTACATGAAATAGGAAACTCCTCTTCTACCTTGTCCAAAAATGTAGTCCTTATAACTCTTAGCAGTATTAGAAAAGTGATTTTATGCAATGAGTGTATGGACTTCATAATCACCCTGTACAATTCTGTGGTATAGCGTTGTTTTTCCACCATAATATGCCACATAAAATTTATTTTCAGGGTGACTGGTCGTCTGCAAACCCTGGAAAAGTCAGGGAAATTGATTTGGTCGGGAAAAGTCATAGAAATTGATTTCGTCGGGAAAAGTCGTGGAAATTCTTATGTCTGGAAATTCGCTGTGGAACAATCATTTTGATTGGTATAAGTATCTCAAAAAGCATTAGATGAGCAGTATTTGTGATAAACTTTGCATTAACATTTTTTTTATGAAAAATCCTTTCTTTCTGCTAATTTTTGTTCAAAACGTGAAAATAATGTCTACTCTTTATGTGACTCAAATTTTTCATCTCACAAATTTCCCTGTCATTCTTAATATTTTTTTATAATTTTGAAAGCAGAAAAAAATTGCAAAAAAGCATGTGCTTGATATATAGTGGTTATGATCAACCTGCATCGAACCTGGAAAAGTCAGGGAAATTTAATTGAAGGTCCGGCTAGTCACCCTGGATTTTGCTGTCAACTAAGTTCAGAATGATGGATGATTGTTTATTTATTTCGATGCTAGTCGACAACCTATTCATATCAACCTTAATTTAACACAATATGTTTCATACGGAAATGAATGAGGAGTTAAGGCCGAAAATTGCCAAGATCTTCAGTGTTTTCCTTTGCTCATTTTGGTGGCCAATTTGGTCAAAACGCGCATATCGTGATGCTAAAATTAAATTATATCCATCGCCAATTGCGTACGTGCACGACACAATTTGTAAATATTTTATAGACTGTGCACGAAAATCCAATTTTGAAGGATTCGAGGCCACCACTGCACTGTTATAACAACAACATCCTTTTTGCCATTAAAAAGGTTGTCAGTTACCCAGCTAAGTCCGTTCCCATTAACAAAATAGTTTTTCCGACCCAGTCTCGACATGGACCATTGCCATTTTTCAATTATTCACCGCCATGGTTAACTTGGAGCACGATGGGAATTTCTGGCTACCATCTGCTCAACAGCAGAAGGTTTAGTTCCAATTATACAAACACTCAATGCATTATTAAAGGTCCTGGAGCTTAGGGAATCACCCAAACCCCTCCCCTTTCCTAAGCACACGCCCAAAACTAGCCCTTTCCTTCACCAAATTTACTTGCTCATTTTTCAGAAATAAATGGTTATTTGCAAATGTTGCACTACAAGCCATGGTCTTGAAAGTACATATAAACGCATTTGTTCTTGTTAAAAATGCTTTTTCAAGGTAATTTTTGACAAGAGGTTCCAAGGACAATGTTCCTGCAAGCTGTTCCAAGGACAATTTTTGGTTAATTTTGGATAATTTTGGAATTATATTTGAATGAGTTGGAACAGTGTTTTGGATAACATAAGTTACTGCAAGCTGTTCCAATCTGGAATTTGTCAGGGGCATTGGAAAGAAATGGAAAAGTCAGAGAAATGGGAATGTTTATAAAATAAAAAGTTGGGAAAATTAAACATATCAATATTACATTTGCTTTCACATTAGTTAGCACAAAAGTCTAGAGATGGCACACATAGTCAGGACTGCATCTATTACAGCAAATCTTGACGTGGTCAAGTCATTCAAATCTGGGAAATTTTCTAGTTGGCATTGAAGCAATCACTTTTGTGGAAGAAATAAATAATGAAATTGGCAATTTAAAAACATTATATGGTTTTACGATGTGCAGTTTACGTTCACAGGTAAATTAAACCGTGGCATATTGATCTGGAAATTTGATGAAATTTGTTGTGAAACCAGTAAAATACAACGCAAAAATTATTGAATATCAGATTCTGAAGATTTATTACATTTAACTTGGGTCACTCGTCGTGACAGGCACCTGACATTAGTTTAGAGAGGATATTACTATAGACAGTATATGCTTAGCCAGGTTCTACTGTAATTACCGATTAAGTTGGGTTGATGGATTACACCCCGCTACCACATGGTATTCACCAACTAATTGTAGGGCACTGAGGTGTTTTTAATTGAATTGAATTAACATTACAGTAACACGACATTGGTATGGTGACCATTACGTTAGTAAGGTTAACCAAGGATATCTTTTAAAAACTGCAAATGCGAGTGAAGTTAATGGAATTTCTGGTGGGAATAACTCTGGAGAAGTTCGATGAGGCACTGTTGTATTGAATTGAATTAGCAGTACATTACATTGGAATGGTGACCATTACGTTGGTAAGATTAACCAAGGACATTTTTTTTAAAGCTTGAAATGTCAGTGAAGTTAATAATTGAATTTCTGGTTTGAATTAACCGTGAAGGAGTTCCCTTTTATAATCGTCATTTGAACTAGCAGAGGGTGCACATAGACTTTAATCCTACTATTTCATTCGATCTCTGGAAACTATCGTATCTAATTCCGAATCCGAAGGGAGTCTCCAATTCCTATTTCATGGTCAGTCTGGTCCATCTTTACGAGCTTTGCTGGTCATTATTCGTGCTACGTGTTCTTTGGTGCGGGGGTAATATTGAGTGGAGAGTTAGAAAGAGAGAAGTTGATAGTGTTTACTATCTGGATCCACCAGCTTTATGACATCCTGCATGATTCCTGATGACATTTTCAATTAATAATGTAATCACTCGGAAGCGAGTACTGACCCCTTTGGACGTCCCATTGGAAGTTGCGTGCTGTAGGGATGTTTTCGTGAATCTTTGAATTTACTTTGGCAAAGGTTTACGTGGGGGAATGCTTTTGTTTTATCTGACTTGGAATTGCGACACGAAATACATTTGGCAAAGTAAACAAAATGCATTTCACTAATGCATTTTACAAGGCATTATAAAATATACTGACTTGTGTATTTCACGATGTATTTGAAACTACATACTTACAAAAGTTGTGTGCTGCATTGAATTAAATGAAATCGATGTGATTTTGAATTTTAAACTTAATTTCATTACCAGTTATAATTTATTTATTGAATATTTTAGTTGGTTTTTTAAAATTCATAATTGGGATTTTTTAAACCTCGAAATTATTAAATATAGCGAGGCTTTTGACATTCTACAATGCATGGAAAATAAATTGTAAAATGCATTATTCAATGCAAACAATACATTTCACTATGCATTACACAACATATTCTTCAATGCACACGAATTAAGCTTAAGTGTGCATTAAACAATCGCAATATGCATTCCATAATACGTTACAAACTGCTTAAAAACACATTTTAAAATGCATTATTAAATCTACTGACTTATTTGGAACTACATTATTACGAAAGTTGTGTACATCATTGATTTTAATGAAGTCGGTGCAGTTTTGAATTTTAAACTTTATTTCATTGCCAGTTATAATTTATTTATTGAATATTTTAGTTTTTTGTTAAAAATTCAGAATTGTTATTTTTTACACCTTGAAATTATGAAATATTGCGAAGCTTTCGACATTTTGCTCTGCATGTGAATATAAATTGTGAAATGCATTCAATGCAAACAGAATACGCTTATTTCACTGTGCATTACACAACATATTCTTCAATGCACGGGAAGTAAGGTTATATTACAGTAGCATTACAATACGTTTTCCAACACACATAATACAGTGAATATGCATTCCACACTGCATTGCAACCTGGTTAAAACACATTTGGAAACGCATTTTTAAATAAATTTAACAACACAGTTTGAAACTAATTTTGTCTCAGTCTATAGTCATTTTAAAACGCATTTCCCAATGCATGTCTTAACATGCATTGGGATGGTGGGGTGGGGTGGTCTGGGTAAAACATTCCAACGCATTTTGTTTATATACAGCGTTGTATGACAAAAATGTTTGAATTACAAGCATTAGGGAGACAGACAATCGCGCACACGCCGACTACGTTTATTACCCTTTGTATACAAAATGGGAAACTTTATAGGCAACCAGGATTAACCTCACCATTTTTTTTTGGATTTTGTTTTTGCGGTTTTCTGGGTGTAAATTAAACGTATCTTTTTTCCTGACTTCATCACCAGCATAGGCCATCGTGCTGAGTTATTGGATTTCTTGGCGTATTTTTATGTTTGCTTATTTTCGTTATGGTGGTAGCCAAGAGAGAAATGAAATACCTCCTCACGAGCCTGGGATTTGCATTTGAAAAATGTCGTAATAGACTGGAGAGTAAGTTTTAAGTCACGTCTTGGATTGCTGCTACTGTACCAGAGTTGTACTTCAAAATCCTCGAAGTAGAAATATTATGCAGAGCAAAGACTTGTTATCGAAGAGATGCCGGATACCTTCTGGTGTTGTTTTATCGCAAAAAACGTGCAAAGTCGTTACCTTGAAAGTATACATGTAAAACTTGAGGTTTTTTGAAAGGGATGACTTTAGTAAGGTTAAGCTGGGAAAATATCAATTTTATAAGTAACTTTTTGGTTATTGCATCAAGAGTTCAGGTTAGCTGCTAATATTTTAACAAGTAAAGATTATAATATAGTTACTGAGTTTTGTATTAAGGTCGTATTTGGTCTGTAGTGTGTAGTGTCAGGATTCCCACAGGTCTGGAAAACTTGGAATTGTCAGGGAAATTGAAAAGTATTGGGCAAGTTAGGGAAAATGGATTTACTTTGACAATGTCAGAGAAATTTTCTGAAAGAAAATTATAATGAAATTATATATTTAAGAAAACCACTAAATTTTATGACATTCCTTATTGGTGTACTGTATGTCAGTTTTCTGCAATTTAAGCTTAAATGGTCAGGGTTGTCCGAGAAATTCATTTTAAAAACTGGAAAAGTCGGTGAAATTCAACAAGTCAATACATATTACATTGGTTTTACATCAAGGTTTTATGTTCTGTTTATATCATGTATTGTAATTAGCGATATGGCATTCATTACATTGGTTTATATAATATTTCACATTTGTTTATATCATATATTAGGTCATTGGTTAACACAAAACTCAAGAGATGACAAGAAATGTTATGTAAAAAATTATAAGGAAATTGTCAGTTAAAGAAAACACCTAAATTTGCAGTTTCCTTATGAATATGTGTTTTATCTTCTGATTAAATACTCCATAATAAGCAATACGGCATTCCATACATTGGTTAGTCATATTTTTGCATTTTCAGGGTCAGTAAGGTCATAGAATTTTTTTTAAAAATGTTGAAAATTCAGGGAAGTTGAAAATTTTGTCCCTGAGGGAACACTGTGTTAAATGTTGTGATAAGTAGCTTTGCAGCATTAAATGGCCAGTATCACTATATATGCGATGCGCATGCGCTGAAACGGGCCAATTTGTGGTTGTTTAAGTAAGGAAGATCAAATTAATTCAGATGAATGTAAAGGAGAATGGAAAGAAAAAAAATTCATAAATGGATATGGATATTGTGTTGGTGAGGTTTTCTGATTTCCTACAAAAAATTTTGCGATGACGAAAGCTTCAAGAAAATGTGAATTTGTTAAGATATGAGATATCCAGAATTGATTACGACCTAAGTCGAATCATAAAGAAATAGCTGGATTTACAGACAGAGATTAAAGTAAAACAACTTCCTGTCTTCCACACAAATTTCATCCACAAATGGCTGCTGTTGACATTACGAATAGGAAACGGAATCCTGAAATAGCTTGGTGTTTTGCATAATTATCTCATTTACATCTGCTTGCTGGTTTTTGCATTCAGCAGAAAAATGTGTAGGGTTGAATGTTGAGACTCAACATGTGAATTAATGTGGGCTCGAATCCCTTTCGGTTATCTCTAAGTTTTTCTTAAGGCAAACAGCATTTAAACTGACGAAAAATGAGGTTTAGATACAGGTGTTGTCATGACAACTAATGCCTCAAAACGTAGTTTTTCCATTAAGATTTTGCAGCAGCCATGGTCTTTTCTACTAAATAGCGTTTATACACTTACATGTACATGAAAGAGAGACCTTGAGTGTATAAGCACTATTTAGCAGAAAAGGCGATATTTATTCTTGGAGATTTCTTACAGTTTCGTCGAATTAGCTTCAGTTGATGTGAATTTGAGAAAACTTGAATAACTCAATATTGATGTTAGAGCATCGTCTCAAATAATTCATAAAAAAACGATTCACTCAATTTATGGTTTTCATTCATATCGATTGATTTTGTCACTTACTATCTAACAACACCACATGACAAGATTTCAGTTAGAAACTGTTGGAAGGGAAAAATTGCTAAGAAATATTACAAACAATGCCAAAAAATATCACAAAATTCCAAAGAAATATTACAAAAATTGCAAAAAAAATATTACAAAAATTGCAAAGAAATATTATAAAAATAGCAAAAGTACGCTAGAAAAATAATTCACTCAATTCACTCAATAGTCACGCTTTCTAACTAATTCACAACACTACATGATCTGCTTTTGGTTAGACACCTAGTTAAAAATGTGAATTAAAAAGTATTGAAAAAATTGTAATTTTTTTTTTAAAATTCAATGCATGGATAAGACGTTCATTAGAAAAAATGCTATGCCTAATTTATGATTTCTATTCAGACTATCGATTAGCATTCACACGTTCTATCAAACTTAAAGCACTAACATTATTGCTTACTTATAAACCAAGCTATTGGGATAAAATGCAAAAAAACCAAGTGAAAAATTGGAAAAAATGGCAAATTCCAATAATTCAAGGTGCCTACCGGTCGTGGATGTCATGGAAAATTCATGAAATTTACAACATGGTCTTGAACTTTCTTGGCATTTCATTGATTCACAAAATAAAAATTTGGGTTGAAATTCTTCATTTGTAACCCATGTCGGAAAAAAAATTAGTCATGCCAAAACTTGACCGACCCCATTCACCTGCAATTCACTCAATTTGTTTTTTTCTCATTAACCACTATCGATTAATTATATAGTAACACGATCTACAGTACATGTATGACACTTTCAAACCATATGACCTGCTTTTAGTTATACTGTAGATCACTAGTTTAGAAGGGGAAAAAAATTTAAAAATTAAAAATGGAATGACTTATCAACTAAATAATGCTGGATATTAATTATAATGCCACCAATATAGGGTAACCTGCATAGGTTGGTCGAAACTTGCACCATGAGTGTTGATACAGAGATTTCTCATAAGTTGATACGTCGTTATCTTCCAACTTTCTCAGCCAATTTCATCTTATGATTTACCGGACTAGAGCTCGCATTGCGGTAATGTTTGGCGTAAAATTTTTATTGAATTTTGCGGTGACAAGCTCTCGTTTATTTTATTGACTTTACATGCCACGGTCGTGTAGTTGCATCCTTCGTCCTCAAAATGCAGGTTCTTGGAGAAAGATAAAATGCTCGACCATGCCTTTTAAAATCTTGATTCATGGCCTTAGTTCTTCAGCAGAAAAGCTCAAATATCAACCCTGGAATTTATTGCCAGTTTCCTGTTCGCATTTCTCCTTGCACCAAATGAATACGTTTCATATTTCCATTTGCATGAAATGCCGTGCGGTCCATTGTCTGCTTGATATACGTTGCCTTACGTCCAATTAATTTCGTGCAATTTGAGAAAGTGCTTCTATCTGAAATTGCATCTTCAGACACTTAGTTCAGATACTTAGTTCAAGATTCTTACAGGATGGCGCCTTGCTTTAAGATGTGACCACTGTTGGAAGTCAATTGGCCATTTCAATTGTATTCAAATTGTATTCCAATTTGATGATACTCTGAGACTTGACCACAAAATGGGATCGCATTTTAGAATCAGCAATTGAGACGCATACGAATTTTAAACATAAACACTTGCAATGCACTAGGCTTTACAGTTATTTTCAAAATACTACACTTTAAATTCCGATATACAGTAGAACTGCTGTAAGTTGACCACCCATGGGACTGTGTCAAACTAGTCAACCCATATGAAGAAAAAATATGTGGAAAATAAATGTTTTTAATAATATTACCTATATATGGGAAAGATACAAAAATTGACCCAATTCAATATATTTTGTATTGCTGAAATATATTTATGATATATGGTGCCATGTATAAAACAATAAGTAAAAGATATATAGTGAATGTATTGCACAATATACACACTCTTTTCATTAAAGCAATGGGGATCGAACTGGAAACCTTTTGTTTGGGTCATCTACCATACATTTTCATGCAGCCATATAATGCAGTGTTAAAATTTGGGGTTATAATTTGTCTTGTGTGTTATGTATCATTTCCAGACTTGATTTTATCCCAAATATCCTAATTAAGTGTTAACATTAAATATACATTTTCAAATTTGTTTTGCACAAATATTTTTTTAATAATGTATAATGTAGACAACATTCTATTCGTGATATATTAAGAATATATTGTCCATAATATTTTAAGAATTTATTTTCAATAAGATATTATGAAAAATATATTCGTAATATTATGTACATTTGTCTTCGTTATATATTATTACCAAAATATGTCATATATTACAAATATAATTCCTTTTTAAAATATATGTGTAATATATTATCCTCGACTTTACATGTTGGGACCATGCTGGTCAACTTACAGAGAGCAAATTACTATTGTGTCATTTCCTTAGTGGTCAACGTACAACATGCAGAGGTGCATGTGGTCAACATGTAGACATCACTTTCTATTGAGTTAATGTTGTGTCCATGAGGTCAGTTAAAATGTGGTCAACATGGAGAGGTGGTTAACTTTGGAGGTTCTACTGTATTGCAATATTTATTCGAGAACTACTCTAAAAAATAAGGCTCTCTGTGACTTTCTGGCAAAGGTCCTCTAAGAGCCCTGATTTTATGGATTTTTATCAAAAGCAATCAGACCGACTTCGGTGAATGTAACACACTTTTGTTGGTGTTGACCATTTACCGTCAAAAACACACCATGGCTTTGCTTGCTGGAGAATCAGATATTGGTCTTGTCTCATCGTTGATATCGAATTGAAGTCGATTACAATTTTGAAACCCTGAATTGGGTTACCAAGATTTTGCCAAGTTTCAAAAGATAATGTCATGGTTTAACTTGAATGAAACAAGATGGCAAGGCTGCTGGATATTGGTTGATGATTTCTGGGAAAAGTATAAGCTTAGTATTGTCATTTAACAAGCTGCATATCATGGTGACTGCCAACCTGGAAATCCTGCATGGAAACTAAAATCACTAATGTTCAACCAGGTAAACCTGAAAAACGCAAGAAATTTTGAACGGGAACATAGAATTGTACAGTTACTAAATAGTGTATTTTGTGTTTGTCGGTTATAATTCTGAGAAATCAGCACATAAGTTATCATTAAGATAATCAATTCAACCATTCCCCTAAAATTTTGCATTTTTTATTGGCGATTTAGGTTAGAAAATTAAAATTACCATTATTTCTGGTACTTTTTTTAATTCAAATTTCGTCTCTGATGTCAATTTCTGTCAATATTCTGAAAGTTCTGAAACTTTCAAAATGGTCGCAAACTGAAAAACCTGCAAATATTAGAATGGGGCCATGGAAAAATTTGAATAGGACCTTGGAAAACCTGGACATATTAGAATATGACACTGGACAATCTGAAAGTATTAGATTATGGCCCTGAAAACACCTGTAAAAATTAGAATATGACCCTGAAAAACCCTGAAAAAACCTGAAAAAACCTGTAAAAATTTAAATATGGCCCTGGAAAACCTGGAAATATTAGAATGTCCCTGGAAAACCTGGAAAAATCAGAATATGACCCTGGAAAACCTGGAAAATTAAAATATGACACTGGAAAACCCTGAAAAAACCTGTAAAAATTTAAATATGGCCCTGGAAAACCTGGAAAAACCAGAATGTCCCTGGAAAACCTGGAAAAATCAGAATATGACCCTGGAAAACCTGTAAAACCTGGAAAAATCAGTATAAAGCCCTGGAAAACCTGGAAATACTAGAATATGACCCTGGAAAACCTGGAAATATTAGAATATGGCCCTGGAAAACCTGGAAATATTAGAATCTGGCCCTCGAAAACCTGGAAATATTAGAATATGGCCCTGGAAAACCTTTTAAAAAAATCAGAATATGACCCTGAAACACCTGAAGCAAGTTGTAGTCACCATGAGTGGGCCTATAGCCTATAAAAAATCTTTTCAGGATTGATTTTTCTAATTTAGTTTTTCCCTCCCTGTGCATTCTTCGTACTACTAGTGCATTATGGCTCGTTGCAGATCACGTCGAAAATCCTATCAACTTGAATCGCGATCGATTATTGTGGAAAAAAAATTCCTTGAATAATTTCAGAATTGCAAAGCGTAATTTCCTAAATCAGTAAATGACATGGAATGGGCTCTTTCACATTCCAGTGTCGATTTCTGCGAAGCTGCAGTGCTGGGTCATTTCGTTCTTGACAGGTCCTAGCTACGAAGCCCCTGGATTGCTAATTTCCAAGGACTAATGGAACCCTGCGGTTTTATGTCGTGACATTTTGATGCCTGTTTATGGCGCTTTATTTGACATGGTCGTTTTCCTCTGAAATTTCTGCTTTGTGGTCCTTAGGGGTGCATGCGGGGGCGGTAGCAAAAGCGTTAATTTCAAGCAGTATAATGCATATTAATCACAATATTTCATGGCACCCACATTGAATAGTTTTCTAAATATGTGCTCTGGTGAGTTATACGACTTAATTGCGAGATTCGCGTGGGTTTAGTTTATTGGGCATAACGTTCAAAGCAGTAAAACAAACTATCATAATGAATACTGTCCATAATTTCATCTTTTTGTGCATGAATATGTTAGTATACCCTAAAAAGTTTGGGCGTAAATGTAACCCAGCCTAAATCCCAAGAGTTTTTCTGGCTAGACAACACAAATGTTATTTTATCAATGGCTTGTTTCAACTACACAGGTTGCTGAACCTCAGTTAGTAACTTAGTAATTTGGCTTCGTAACTCAGCAAACTATGCTGCTACTTACTAGTCACCAGAGTACGATTTTTGTTGTTTTGATACTATTTCCATTGGTTCGTTTCCACAGAAAAGGCATTTTGACAACGCTTTATATTTAAATGTTGTGTGCAAGCTTGATGAGGTACACTCACATGTAGCAAGGTTTTTTTCAGGGGTGACCAACCCCTGCCAACCCCAAGCCTGGAAAACGTTGAATTATCAGGGAAATTGCAAAGGCCTGGAAAAGTCAGGGAACATGATATCTTTGTATTGAAAAAGTCAGGTAAATTCAACAAATCAATAATTCATTTTATGTTAGGATGGTAAACAAGTCCTAAAATTCATAAAAAGTATTACGAAAATTAAAATATTATGTGCTTAATGATTCCAAAAGTTTGAAGAAAAGACAAGTTCGTGAGATTGATATCAGATTTATAATTCATTGAATGTAGAAGTTGACCTGTTGAAATCATTGTAACACAAAGCCCAATTTCTAAAATATGCTTAGCCCTACATTTTACTATAAAAAAGTCTTAAAAAGTTATCAATTTCAAAACTTGGAATTTGTTTGCCACCCTATTACGTAAATAGTTATGGTCCACACAGAAATCTTGAAATGACTAGCAATTCTGGTATGAAATTAATAGTGAAATGATAATTTATAAAAATTAATCTAAATTTGCTATGTCTAATTTGCTGCGCTAAATTGTGTTTGAAAGTAATACTCGCGAAATAAATGTCGCTTTTTACAATTTCGTTATATGGGAAAGGCAAAACATGTGCCAATTTCCATTAGTAAAAAAGCACTAAGGAATTAACGCCATATTTTTGCCTATTACATATGGGCTACTGTTAAAAGTAGACTATGCTTCACTTTTCCAAGAATGCTCTTAGAAATGCATTTTTCCAGCCTGCCTGGCAGCCAGTAACGTACAAATTACGACTGGGAATAGTCGTAGAATTTGAATTTATTCTTAACTCTTTTTATGTTATTTTGCCTAGCAACCAGCCTTGGGCATCGACGTGCCTTTTTGTTTTATACATTGCCATGGCAATTTCGTTTCAGTATGTATGAGGAATGATGTATGTTAAGATTAGATGTTCAGCATGTGTCTTTAACCCTGAAGTGGTGGCACGTACGCGCTCTTTGAAGGCACCCAGGCGAATAATAGTTAAGCTAACACACCTCAGAAATTCAAGATCCTCGACATATCGGAGAATGGCTTTACCTTCTTCATATAAAAAAAAATTTGCTCGAGCTGAAGCGTACATGTGGCTCTGAAATGTATATTGCTTCAGCCATCGACTTTTGCCTTTTCCTTTCCTAGTTTCTCGCTAACATGGGTCACTTTTATTTATCTTTTTTTTTTTTGGCTTTGCTTTTCTTGGCCCCTTTCAAGCTCTGTGATCTTTAAAAGCGTCTTGTTTTTGTTTGGATAGTAATGTACATTTGAGAAAAAAAAGGACGGATGGCAGCCCCTGTGTGAGGCAACCATGTTGCTATGTGTGATTGCTTGCATGCGAAATTTTCAGGATTTTGACTACCAAATGCGACAGAAATATGCAATTTCAGTATTTCTGTGTATACATAAAGATGCTCTATAGTACTATGCTATACAGTAGTACTTTAAGAGATGCATTAAATCCAATTAGATTTCTCTTCCTCCATAAGTGCATGTACATGTTCATGTAATATTTTGTTGAAAATATACAGGGTGATCCAGACGCTAGAATAACACTTATTTTGGTGGTAAATGAACCACATTCTTTACATTCTACCATGCATTTGAACTCGACTTATCATATCCAGTGTTTTCTCCAGGGTGAAAACTGAAAAACCTGGAAAAGCCAGGGAAAACTGAAAAACCTGGAAAAGTCAGGGAAAATGAATTTACTTTTAAAAGTCAGGGGTATTCAACAAATCAATTGTAAATTTTGCATGAATAGTTATTGGTTAACACAAAAATCAAGAGATGACACGGAATTATGTGATATAAATTAATCCTGCAATTAGTAATTTAAATAAAGCCATCTAAATTTGTTGCTTGCTAATGAAAATTTGTTCTGTCTCCTTTTTACTTTTCAATTATCATATTTTCGTATTTCCTGTGGTTAGGGTGGTTAGGGAATTTTTTTAAAAACCTGGTAAGGTCAGGGAAATCTCAGAGAAGCTGAACGTTTCATGCCTAAGGGAACCCTGTATTATTAAAAGCAATCTGTAATCTTCTCTTTAAATTAACACATTGGCTGTATTACTAAAATTAATTGTTATTAAATAAACAGTAATAGCAACACATTGGCAGTTTCACCTTTTTGCATTCCGTGAGATAAAAGCATCCAAATTTACCTCAAAATACACCAGAAATCGATGGTCCTAATGACAATTATTGAATTTGTCCAGTTGCCATAAAATTTGCGCACTTCAATCGCAAATATCAATGATTGTTTCCAAATTTCTTATTGTTTCCCTCATGTCCAAGTGCGTTTGTATCAATTATCAAAATAATTTCCTATTACATTTTATGTGTGAAGATGCAAAAACTTCAATTTCCAAGGTGATTATTTTTCACCCAACAAAGATTTTCGTAATCTTATAATGCACTCTCCGAAGATTCTTCGTAGTGCTTTATTGACTCTTACTGTCACAATTTTGGCATAAATAGACGTGTTTATGGAAAGGTTCGGGGTCTTTGGTCGTGGTCAGGTTCAGAGCACAGGTCAATGCAATTTAGTGTTCTGAGATTGCATTCAGAATACAAATTTCGGTGCAAGGTTGCATAAATTTGGGTGGTTTTCAAAATGTCTATTTCTGGTTCCGTTTGCTTACTCCAGATATTTATTAGGCTATTCCACTTGTCCCATTTTTTAAAATAGCTTTTGCTGCCAATTTATCAAGTTCGCAAATTTGGCTTAAATTGTTTTAGCAAGGACGTTATTGATATAATTGTCACATTAGCAAAGTGGGCCTTATCTATACATACTGTATGTGATCTTTCGATGTGCTGGACATTGTTTGTTGACTCGAATATGTGCCATGTGTCGTCCTCCCAGACGTTGCAGCTTACCAGTGTTTTTATGTAGCTATTTACCAGGAATCCTTTTATATAAAAGCATCCTTAGCAAAGCTGCTTTTGTTTTCAAGAAAGCCATTATAGATAGCCCTCCTCGTGCCATGCCTAATTCGTTTTGGGTATTTTTTTTCGCTGCCATATGTGTAAGCGAGCTCAAGAAAATGATAAGAAGTTGCTGTCACGACCACATACATAACAGTTGGGCTGTTGGGAGAACTCCCATTTTCGTTAATCCTGAAGAGATTGGTTCCTGTGTTCGAGTGCAGCTTTTTATTAACAGGAAATGCACTCTGATATTCACTTCACTGATACGAGGATCTAGCAAGTAGAACATGAAATCTTCATAGGACATGAGGGAATCCAATGTTTGCGCAGCGTGCAGTCCGAACCCCTCTTTATTGGGCATTAAAATGACCCGATAAAACCGCCCAAAGTAAAGGGTACTCGAGTTGCATGCAGCAAAATAAGACGTTTTTACTTTTGAAATTTGTTGACCCTGTTCGAGATCAGACATGAAATATATGTACATGTAGTTGCTATATGCTGGATCCAATCTTCATGTACGCTAATTTTTTCCTTAGTTATAGTAATATGGAGAAATTTGCCTATTAGGGACATTTTTGTTTGATGTCATGAGTGCTACCACCCTTTTCATGTGTTAGTAAAACTTTGAGACACACTGTATGCATATAGCAGGGATGGATCTTTGTTGAATTTCCCTGAAAAATTCAGGGCTATTCAACAAATCAGAGACGTTTTTACTTTGGAATTTATTGACCCTGTTCGGCATCAGACTTGAAATACCATTTCCTCAAATATTTGGCCATATGCTGGATCCAATCTTCATGTACACTAATTTTTTACCTTAATTCTGACAGTATGGAGAAATTTGGCAATTGTAAATCGTTGAAAATATTGTGAACTAAGACATCTTTTCTGTGCATGGAGTCATGATCACAAATGAAATGGGTGGTAGTGCTAAAGATACCAAACGAAAATGTCCCTAATACCTTAGGTCCAGAAAACGTTTCTGAAGTACATTTACATGTATAGGAACATGTTTTTTCCATGAAAAAACATGCAGCAGTCAAACCATGGTGTTTGATAAAGTCCATTTCTGGATCTAGATTATTAGAAACAGTTTTGTTTCATGAGGTCTATCACCCTTTTCATTTGTGAGAAAGACATTGAGGCACCCTGTATAGCAAGGATGGCTTCTAATTTACAGTATGGTCAACATGCCACATTTTTCCATTTTGTTGAATTTCCCTGACTTTTTCAAGGTAAATTCATTTTCATTGCTTTTTTCAAAGGAAATCCATTTTTCCTGATTATTCCCTGATTGTTCCCATTTTCCTGACATGGAATTCCTTATTTTGTTAAAGTACATGTAATTCAGGGAAAATGGATGTATTTTGTAAAAGTCAGTGAAAATAGATTTACTTTATGAAAGACAGGGAAATTCAACAAATAAATAAGATACATTTTTACATAGCTGGTGTTTAGTTAACGCAAAAATCGAGGTATTACGAGCAATTCTGTGGAAGAAAACAATACTGAAATGATACTAATACTAATGAAGATTTGTTCTATCTACTGTTTTTATACACGTTTACAGTATAATAAGCAGTCAATTTGAAAATTACTGATCACTTTCTTGAAAGTACTTAAAAGCTCTTGAAAGCTACCACATTTCAATTTCACTTACTGATTGTGTATGGAATCGTAACGTGTATTGTGTCCATGCTTACCCAAATTAAGAAAAACGGCTTACCCAATTTTAGGTAATTTACCCAGGTTTGGGAGTTAAGTATTGTACTAAATAACACATTTGCAACACAGCTGCAACAGCTTCATTTTTCAAAAATCGGTTTTGCGAGAGTTTAAAAAATACAATGCAACACTGTAAAAAACGCTAAAATGAAACTTAAAAGTAGAAATCTCGTGTGAATCATACGACACAGTAGAAAACTCACTCAAAAATAACTTCATCCCCTTCCCCCTTTAACCAATAACTCAAAAAGTAATGAATTTTCATTTTAACTGGCATGCTGAACAAAATTATTTCTCTGAAACCAGAATATCTGGTGACCGGATATGGCTTCTGGCAAGACTGACATGATGCAAATGAACCCACAGTGGTACAACATGACGTAATTTTTGATGGCACCTTTGAGGTTTCTCCCTCAAGAGTCCATGTTAATTCAGTCAGTTAATTAAGCCATGGCTGGCGTGGGTTAAAATTCATTTTCAGATTCAGCAACGTCGTAACAATGGGCGAATTTTACGTGCTTGTGGCCTGCTACACCCACGCAAGTTTTCTTCCAAATGCGTCCTTTATTTAATAATCAATAGTGTTTATTTTCAGCCAGGGGTTTTCTGGGGGTAATTTGAGCCGTGCCGCTGTTGGGAACATCTTGTTAAATTATACGACGTCATAAAAGCAACACGCATTTGCTCCAATCCAATAATCTTTGAGGAATAAGAAAAAGGAAAGAAGCTATAAGGAAAAAAAAAACGCTAATAAGTCAAATTACATTATTTCGCTATACGCAAATTAGAAAAGCGAGATTCTGATGTAAAGGAAGCCTGGTTTTATTATATTGGTATTAAAATGTGCATCTGCCGAAGTCATTATTCCGTAACATGTGCTACTAACCTCCCAGGGACCAATAGGAAGCCTTGTCATCTTAACGTTTCCAGATACATGTACCCTCACTAATGAAATATACGTGCTATGGCGAAGGTTTTATTGGATTTTAACCCATTAACCGACATCTTATGACAAAGACGTACAGTTTCTTAAGATGGCTGCCATTACACCCTACAACCTTAATATCTCCAGAGAAATCTGTTATTTCGCACGCTGCATGGCCTGATCGATGGATGTTCACTGATGAAAATATTGATGAACTAATTATAGAAATCTGTGGAAATCGCACTAGGTGGGCTTTACCATCGCAGTAAATGTTCAGTTGATTTCCACCCTGCTGTGTCCATCTATTTATGACGCCATTTATTTAATAGTCCACTTCGCCATCCTTCATTTTCAATGATATGACGAATGGGATTTGGTAGAAAAAATAGTAACGAAAAATAATATTGCGATGCGAGGATTTCCACCAGAATTTTGCTGCAGTGGTTTGGGATCAATATTGAAGTTACGTGTAGTAAACTGCAGGGTTCATACCGTAGGGGAAATCAGGGAAATGAAATGTGGTCAGGGAAAGTTAGAGAAAGGTTGATATTTTGACCATTAAGTCATTGAAATTCAGATGAAAGTCAGGGAAAATCATAATGTCTGGAAAGTTGTTGTGACGCAACTATTTTGATTGGTATTGGTATCTCATGAAAAACATCTGAAAAGCTGTATTTGTGTTCTACTTTTCTAAAAATGTCGTCTACGGCGTTTTAATTGTCATTTCTTATTATTATCGTTAATTTTTCTTAAAATCGTAAAATTCACCTAAAATGCAATATTTTTGTTAAAAAAATTTCGCCTGCGGCGTTTCCGTCATTATGAATTTTTTTTTAAGATTTCAAAGAAGTCCTCAGAATGCAGTGTTTGAGATCTAGTGGTTTCAACCACTAATGTTCGCATCGTTATTGATTAATGAACTTAATTTTTTTTTTTTAAATTGCCTACGGCAGTCTGTTAATTATTACTATATTACAATTTCTTCTCACAACATTGTAGCCTAATTCCATCATTTCGTGATCAGATCTATACTTTCTAAAATTTCCGATATATGGTATATTTGATCGGGTCAAATCTGTAAAAATTGTTTCTTGAAATTGTCTGGAAATTTTCCAAAAAGTGTCTGGAAAACCAGGAAAAAGGCAGGGAAATTCAATTGAAGATTTGGCTGGTCATCTTGACAGAAAAATACAAAAATAGTTACTGGTAGTGTTTCAGATAGTTAATTTTAACTACATGTGACATTATTTTGATAAGTCAGGGAAATGAATCAGATTTGGTCAGGAAAGACAGGGAAATTGAGTTGCAAATTTAAATGAACCTTGAACTGGTGTTTGTGCCAGTGGCCAACTTTCTGGACTTGAAAGGGACTGAAGGTCTAATATAGGCTAAACAAAAAATTACGTTTTTAAGTTATAAAGTCCTCATTCAATTCACCTCACTATTGCTGGTGTAGGACAGCACAATGTTCGTGTATTGAGCTAAAAAAAAACTAATTTTGAAGATTCATACCCTTCAACGTTATGCTTTTGCACTCTTCAAATGTTGTGTATTGGGGAATGTCAACATGTACTATACACATTATACGATATAAAATTCAAACTTCAATTTCTATAGATTTTCCCTATGAAAGCAACTTTTCTGCAACATTGCATTTTTGTCCATTCACTATTTCACAAGCTGTTGACATTCCTTTTGGGGTGTACAAACTGTTAGGGTGATCTTCAGATCTACATCGGAAAATATCTTTTCAAATATACCATAAAAGAAGTAATAAATAAAAGATTATTGAAAATGTATAGAAAACGCATTACAACGCAGCACAAAAAGTATTTCTCTCTATCAATCTCCAAATGGCATTGCTGCAAATGATCATGCGCACAATGTCCACAAGCAATTAAGTTTTAAGTGTCTTCAAGTACACAAAAATATGAAATTAAAAAAGGGGGATTTTAGGGACATGAAAACCGATGAACAGTGTAACCGTATTTAATTAAGATGCTTTCAATCTATATTCTCGTGCTATTTACAGTTTAATATTGCAGTAATGGAGGGGGCAATAACGGTCCCTTAGGGAATACTGTTCATAAATCATAATAAATCATTGACAGTTTTCCACTGTGGCATTTCATACAGCTTTTATTGCCTTAATCAGATTCGTTCCAGAAATATGTCCAGAAATCGAACTGAAATTACCCCATTTCGGTAGGACCAATATGGCTGCAATAGTAGGGGGTTAATGGATGTGGTTACCACGGTAACCGCCAGTGAAAATACTCGTAAGATGGAAACTTAAATTGTCATGCAACCGAGTGAGGCGAACTTTGGCCATTTCTGAAAAAGGACACTGGACATTGCATTGAAACGAAGCGAAGAAAAAGACAATCAAATCTCGACTTTTAGCATTTCGCTGAATTTGCCCAGAAATCAATATTTTGTAATTTTAGATCCCCTTCATTGCACCGTTAAGAAAACTTTAGTGCATGTATTCGCATAAAACCGAATTATAGCAAGAATAATAGAAATTATGGGGGAAGAAATGGGGAAACTGCCATCATTTTGGATCCCTCCTAGTCTAGGGTTCCCACAGACCTGGAAAATCTGGAATTGTCAGGGATATTGATGAAACCTAACAAAGTCAGGGAAAATTGATTTACTTTGAAACAACCTCTTTGAAAATTGATATACTATGAAAAAGTCAGAGAAAATTGATTTACTTAGAAAAACGTCAGGGCATATTAAAAATTGATTTACTTTGAAAAAAGTCAGGGCCTATTAAAAATTTATTTACTTTGAAAAAAAAATCAGGGAAAATGGATTTACTTCTAAAAACGTAAGGGTCTATTCAAAATTGATTTACTTTGAAAAAAGTCAGGGAAAATTAATTTACTTTCAAAAACGTCAAGGAAAATTTTTACTTTAAAAAAAAAATCAGGCAAAATGGATTTACTTTGAAAAAAATCAGGGCCTATTCAAAATGTATTTACTTTGAAATAAAAATCAGGGAAAATTAGATTTTCTTTGAAAAACGCCAGTCCTGGAATTGCTGGAAAACCTGGAATTTCCAAAAATGAATAACGAATTTGGTAATTTAAAAAAAAATTGAAGTTTATCGTTTCCTATAAAGATAATTTGGTTCAAATTCCTGTTTATTTAGATTAAGCAATAATTATGGGCATTTTGTAAATTGTGTACTTCGTTGTTAAATCAAGGATCACCAGACTTGAAAAACCTGGAATAGTCAGGGAAATTGAAACGACATTGGAAAAACTTTGGGAAATGCAACAAATCAATAATAGATTTCGCAAACCTACTTATTAGTTAGCATTTGTTAGTAAGCAATTCTATGAATGAAATTGAAACAAATTCATTATACGATAAATACATTCCGTACATTGCCAAGTCATACATCCATTTTTGCATTTTCATTGTTCATGATAGTCAAGGAAATTTGTTTTGAAAACTGAAAAAGTCTTGGAAGTTTAAAATTTCATATCTGGAGGAACCTTATGTTCTTTTTGTTGTTATTTTGTACAATTTGTTCGAGTTTCTGCATTGCTCAAAATTAAGGAACAATATTGTTCACCACACTCAGTTAAAAGATTTTCCTGCTGAAAACTTGATTTCCAGGCACTTACGACGTTACGGTTTGGCACATTTATTGAGGTACTGTACAATGTCTCGATCATCTTCAAATGAAATCTTTGCTTTCCATTTGCATTATGCTGGTCTACTTAAAGTTTAACAGCGTCTTGGAGGAAATAATTTCATTTTGATGTCGGTGATCAGGCTTCAAATCTAATTAAGATTGACTCGCTCTTTGCTTGGTGGAAATGCATTGGCGCCATGGCGAAACCCCTCAAATAATCCCTGTCGTTTTCTTTTCTCACTTAATTACATATCGCCTCCCAAATCAAACACACCCGACAACCTTTTCATTATCGACACTGCCATTTCAGGTAAATATAGGTACGTACGAAACGCACTTTTGTTGCCTTCGGTGATGGAGAGAAGCATTAAGTGAAATGAATTATGGGAAGAAGTTAGGGCTCAGCCCTTATGCAGTTGCTATGGAGACTTTTCTCACAACTTTTTTCATACTTTGCTGTTGGTGGCGCTGAATGGCATAGCACTCGTGTTTGGGTCCCCTGACAATTACACGTCTTGAAAAATATATTTCCTCGAGATCTACTCAAGACACGCAAATAGGCGTGATTTAATGTATGCGGGCCCCAGTGTACAAGGTGAAATCTTGGGTGTAACGTAAATTTCTATTGATTGTTCGCTAATGCAGTCTTAGACAGCCATCTTGAATTTAGAAATATGCGAGATAAGGGAAACTACGAACTTGATGCACTTAAAGTTCAGGGTTTTGACTGGCATTGGGAATTTTGAAACGAAAAATGAAATTCATATCAGTGGAAAAGTCAATGATAGTAGTCATTACCTGTCAAAGTTTTGCAACATAAATTTCGCATAGCCACACGGAAAAAATATATTTAATTATATTATGACATACATGAACCAAAAGAGGCCCATTCCCATATATTGGTAATATATTATAAGTGTTGGAGTACTATATTTATGCTATATTGTGTCACGTATAAAATAATAAGTACAAAATATATAGGGAATGTATTGCACAATATACACACTTTTTCATTAATGGAATGGGGATTGAACCAGGTACCTTTGATTGTCACACATACTGTGCAACTTTGGAAATGCAGCGTTAAAACTTGGGGTAATAATTTTTCTTGTTTGTTATGTAGTATTTCTTGACTTAATTTTATCTCAAGTTGCCCAAATTGTGCTTACATTAAATATACATTTAAAATTTGTTTGGCACAAATATTTTGGTAATATATACCGTAGGCATTAATGTTATATTCATAATATATTAAAATATATTGTTCTTAATATTTTAATAATATATTTCCAATGAAATATAATATGAATATATTTGTCTTCGTTATATATTATTACCAAAACATTTCTCATATATTACAAATAGAATTCGTTTTTTAAAATATATGTGTAATATTTTAACAAGCCTTTAAGGCAATATTTCCATATGGGATAGCCTATGAAGTTTCTTTCATAAAATTTACTTTTACGTGACTAAAACTTAACATTTTTTAATTAATTTTCATACCAACTTCACTCAAGTTGATTTTTAAAAAATCAATAATGATGTCATGCAAACAATTTCCTCCATGGCGTTTTCGTTCTAAAATGTGCTTTTTTCTGCCTAACATCAACTTTGAATTAATTGTCATACAAACTTAGTTCAAGTCATTTTTTTTGGAAATCGATAATGATGTCATCGCTTATGGGGTGTGCAGATTTATGCTGACATTATAGTTGAACGTCCCAGAATTCCTGGTTCGTGAAACGATCAAATACGATTATGAAAATTGCTATAGCTCCTAACAAATAAATTGATGCTTTTGGTTTTACAAACAAATTCCCTTATGACGTTTCTTTCTCAGATTGCTTTTTTGTGACTAAAAGTATTGTGACTTAATGTGACGAGAAACTGCTCATTTCAGTTAAATTTTGATACAAATTTTGCAATTTTACATTTTGAAAATTATACAAAACATGCTAAAATCAATATTTATGTGATATCTTAGTTAAGGAGGTTTGAAAATGATGACGAGTTCTAGCACTGATGGAGTTTGCAGTTTCATGATGAAGAATTTCCAAAAGCAATACAGTACATGTATGAACGAGTCGTTTAGAATTATGAAAATTGTAAAAGCTGTTTACAAATACACTATTGGTGCTTTTGGCATTCAATATTTTGCAATGACTGTGGAGATATTTAATGTTTGTTTATATTGATTCCCTACAGTACTAGGTGTGCCGTTAAGGTTCAGAAAATAAAAATCAAATGCAATATCCTGAATTAGCAGTAAGAGTCGAGCATCATTATGCCTTCCTCGTTGAAGCTGTTTAATTAAGACGATTTCATCGCCAAATTATGATAATGAAACTGGGTTTAATGTTTCATTCATGCTGGCGCATTTTCTTTGAATTTTAGCTGCAGCCCCAGATTACTCGCAGATAAGTGGGTAGGGCTGAATAAAGGAAAGTAAGCACGCTGCATAAACCCCCAATACTTATTTTGTGCAATTTTACGCACCGTGAACACCATCAATGGTGGATCACTGAGCTAGGTCCCATTCACCTTCCAACTGATGACACATTCGTAAAGAAGCACTTGGAGGTGTAAAATCTGACGTGTGAAATGTGCTTCCTGTCGCCATATTAATTTTGTCGCCAACAAACATGCTTCTTATGCTAGAAATAAGAAACGAAACTTTCACATTTGAATTTACATGACGTTACCTTTTATCAATTCAACTCAACTCGGTAACCTAAATTGAATTTCCTGTAGCTTGGGCAGGGTTCATACCGTCAGGGAAAGTCAGGGAAATGAAATGTGGTCAGGGGAAGTCAGGGAAATGTTGACTTTTCGAACATTAAGTCAGGGCAATGTTGACATTTCAAACATTAAGTCAGGGAAAGTCATGCGGAAGTCAGGGAAATGTTGACATTTCGAACATTAAGTCAGGGAAAGTCAGGGAAATGTTGACATTTCGAATATTAAGTCAGGGAAAGTCAGGGAAATGTTGACATTTCGAACATTAAGTCAGGGCAAGTCATGCGGAAGTCAGGGAAATTCATATTGTTTGGAAATTTGTTGTGGTACAACTATTTTGATTGGTATAAGTATCTCATGAAAAGCATTAGAAAAGCTGTATTTGTGATCAACTTTTTCTAAAAATTTCACTTATGGCGTTTTCATTATCATTTCTTATCATTATGAAAAACTCACCTAAAATGCATTATTTGTGTTACAAAAATTTCGCCTACGGCGTTTCCGTGATTATTAAGATTTTTTTTAATATTTGAAAGAAGTCTTCAAAAATGCAGTGTTTGAGATCTACTGGTTTCAACCACAAGTGTTCGCAATCATTATTAATGTTTTCTTGTAATTTTTTCAAAAATTTCGCCTGTGGCAGTCTTTTAATTATTAATATTATTTCTTCTTACAACATATTGTGGGATAATTCCACAATTTCGTTATCATATCTATTATTTCTAAATTTTTCGCCATATGGTATATATGGTTTGGTCAAATATCCGTAAAAATTATTTCTTGAAATTGTCTGGAAATTTTCCAAAAATTGTCGGGAAAATCTGGAAAAGTCAGGGAAATTCAATTGAAGATTTAGCTGGTCATCCTGACAGACAAATACAAAAGATATAGTTAATAGTAGTGTTGCCAGATAAAAGTTAATTTACATTACACGTGACATTTCTTTTGATATGTCAGGGAAATTAATCAGATTTGGTCAGGAAAAATCAGGGAAATTGAGTTGCGAATTTTGGTATAAACCATGTATTAACCATAAAGCTGTAGACACGTACTTCTGAACCAGTACCAGAATCGAAATATTTGGCAGTGGTTTCCGGATTGAATCTATAGGAATGTCCGAGTTATGGAAAAAATTGAGAATTCTCCCCTTAAGTGCCATATTGAGTAAATCAGCGCTGAAGAATGGAAGTTTGATTGCATTTGTCGGCTGTTTCGATATTTCTGAATGGTCACTGCTGACCGGTACAAAACGCTCATAACGTTGAATGATGACCAGATTGGACGTTGGATCGATTGGGGGTGGGGTCCATAAGACGATGGCGTTTATTTAACTGCTGATGCATTGTCCACTTGCAGGCTGTAAAGTGATTCCTATATTTTTGAGGTTGTCCTATATTTTTAAAGAATATAAAGCAGATACTGGGTAAAATTTATCATCGGTGATGTGGCTTTTCTAAAATTGTGCCTAAATTAATGTTAAATCTGTCATTTCTGGTATTGTTTTAAACAACATTGCCTTCGGCATTCTGTTGATTATTAATATTGTCAAGAATGTCTCAAAATGCATTATGACTCATTTTTTTTTTAAAAAAAAACTTCGCCTATGGCGTACTCTTAAATGTTAATATTTACACACATTAAATTTCTTTAGAAAAACCTGAAATTCATCATTTGTGGCCTAGTTTTTGTAAATTAATATTTCTAAGAATTATAAATTGAATGTAATTATATATAAATTATATATGGAATATAATATTTCTATAAGAATGTCTTTAAAATGTATTATGGCTAGTTTTTTTTAAATTGGCTTATGGCGTTCTCTTAAATGTTTATATTTACACTAGTTTTTTCTTGTTTTTTTGTAAAAATGTTGCCTGCTGCGTTCTCAATAGGCGTATTGCAGATTGTTTTGAAATATTTGGTGAAAATTTAGAAGAAAAAAAATCAGATATTTGCATATGAAGAAATGAGAGCAAAAATATGATATTCGCGTGTGAAATAGTCTTAAAAATTGCATACCAACTTTGAGCGACTACAATTAAAA